>PVIR01020974.1:0-29954 GCA_004026965.1 Petromus typicus | reverse complement strand
GTGGTTCAGGCTGGCCCTGAGCTCACTCTGTAATCCGGGTGAGCCTGGAACTCACAGCAATCCTCTTGCCTCTGCCTCCTGAGTGTTGGGATTACAGGCATGAGCCACCATGCCTGACACTGTGGTATGTGGTATTGATTGCTGGGTCACCATGCCCGGCATTATGGTAAGTGTGGTTACGGGGATTGAACCAAGGCCCTTGTGCTTACAAGGCAGGCGCCGGAAGCACTAAGCTAAATCCTGGCCCAGGTTCCACTTTTTAAATGGTCACTAGAAGTATATTTACTCATTTGCAAACTAAGTTAATTGGTAGTTGGAAATGAAGCAACCATTTAAAGCGATACCTTTTATTCTGAGACCGATGCCAATTTTGGGAGAATCACTTTGTTAAAAGACTCAGGGCCTTGTTTATGTCACAGGGAAGCTAAGCCCTGGAGACTCAGCTTGGATCTGAAGCTTTGAGAGGAACCCTGTCTTTCGGACAGACTATACGTTTTTGATGTTCTTCCACCAGATTTGTGGTGAACCTGAACTGAGAAGTAGTCTCTTTCCGGACGGAATGATGTAGGTTGGCCGCAGTGGCCACACAGATGTTTCCCTGTCATGACTGGTTTACCAAGAACCCGGCTGGTGAGGTCCAGCCTGGCAGAACCAGGATGGGTTACACTTTGGACAGAGGGACAGACAGACCTCTGCCCTTCTGCCATTAAAGGTGACTGTTCTCTTTTGGTAATTACTGACAGTGAAATGTACACCTGTGTCTCTTATGAGATAATAGCTGAGAAAAGAGCTCTCAGTGTTTAGAAATTGGGCCTGAGTGAAGTTAGGTATCAAGTTTATGTGACTGTCAACAGGATGGGCTTCATTATGTGCCAGCATGGCCAGGTAATATTTGCTGGTCAGGCATTCATGCCTTCCAAATTCTGTATGTTTGTTTCATATGAGTCCTACTTGGATAACTTTGTAGTTGTCTTTTTTAACAGTAGATTATTGAGTTGATTCATTGTGGTGAGGCATCTCCTTTGAGAGCTAGGAAGTGTGTTTGCACATATCACTTGATTTGAAAAACAGATTAAATCCAAATTCTCTATGATTAATGGCAAATATTTACTGGGAACCTGAAGAGCAGATGAGTCTCTATATCATCTTTCTCAGGATGTGTCATTTTAAGAAATGTAAGATCATAATTTAATGCCAACACAGAGAATTTAGTTGTTTATATTTAACATAAACTTATTCCTAACTAAGCCAAGTTGTAGGAACAAATGTCCCTTAAATGCTTCACTGCTATCGAAGTAGGTAAACTTTTTTGAGCAAAATAATTCAAGAAAATCTAAAAGGAACACTTCAATCTGCAGTACTATATAGCTAACTCTTAGTATTTGTGTGCGATTGGTTCTGGAACCACTCAAGTTTTTTTTTTTTTTTAATAAAATGATGTAATATTTTTATATCACTGTTACATATCCACGTGTATATTTTAAGTCCTCTCTGGAGTCCTTGTATACCTGATGCAATGTCAATGGTGTACAGTTATCATAGTGTATCACTTAGAGAATACTGACAAGAAAAGAGTCTGTATGTGTTGAATTCACACATGTTTTTGCATGCATTTCCTGGTTGGCTGAATCTGTGGAAGTGGAAATTGTGTAGTATGTGGAGGCTAACTCTGTGGATATGAATAGTATGTTGTAGTTCAAAAGTTTAACACTTTACATTGCCATCTATGTCAGAACTGCACATACTCACCATTGCTTTCCTGTAAGTGTATATAGCAGGGACTGTCGTGGGATTAGCAGCATTTTGAGAACTTACAGTAACTTTTGGGGATGCAAAGTTAAAAAAACCGGAGGCAATTGTATTTGGAGTTAATATGTTAACCTTAAAAAAGATTATTTTTCAGAGAAATTTAATTAAAGTACATATTAATGGTGAATAAAAAAAGGAAAATGACTTGTTTAGAATAGAGAAAAAAATTTAAACAGATTGGAAACAAACAGTAGTACTGAAAGCCAAAAGTCATGACCTAGTGTGCTTAATGGGAATACATGGAAACCTACATATTATATGTGTACATGTGAAATAGCAGTCTTAAAATGTTTAATCTTTTTTTTTTTTTTTCCCAAATGAAGATAAAAGGTAATGTGGTTTGGTTAGTATTAGTGTTTCTCAAGGTGAAAATCTGTAATGGCTTATGTTTAGAGGTCTCCACACAGCCTCATGCGGTCATGGGTGGGGCATTTTAGAGGGTCTGGATCTGCAGTGTGCAGTGCGAGGCTCAAGGGCACTGGGCTCAGGGTATGAGTGCTGCCCACCCTAAGTAGTCTGGATAGAGGAAGAGGCAGAAGGACACTGTTAAGGCCCCTTGTTGCTTTCGTTGTCTCCTTTGTGCAGTACATTGTGCCAGCCATTTATGAACTGAAACCTCTACAAGGAGCTAAATAAATCTTTTACCCCTTTAACTTGGGATGTTGAGTGTTTTGTGTCAGCAACAAGAAAATAACTAAGACAAAATCACTTCAGTGTTCAGTTTTAAAAATTGCCTAAAAGAGACTGAGGTTTGACTCATTAGTACAGGACTTACCCAGCTTTTGGGAAAGCCCTGAGTTTGATACTTAACATCTTTCCTCCCAAGAAGAAAGTTACATAAAACTGTTGGAGCTGTTCAGTACCTATATAGACTGTTTTGATGCCTTATCAGTTTGAGAAAATATATGAGCAAATCCTTTAAGCAATATGTTCGTTAATCTTGAATCCATAAAGACTGCTGGCTTTTGTCCATCAGGCTTGGTGATGATTCTTACTCGCTCACTAACAATGTCTCATGTCTTTCTTCTTTTTCTCCCTCTAGCACTGGGGGTGGGACTCAGGCCCTTGGCATGAGCGGCAAGCACTTGTCCCCGGACTGTATCTCCAGCCCACTGACTTCATTCTGTGAAGAGATGTTCCAGTTCCAGTTTTGTACAGTCACGTGTCCTCTGTGCTTTACCTGGGTTAATGAAGAGAACGTATCCAAGGGGCAGGGGATTTAGCTCAGTGGTTCTGGTGCCTGTCTTGCAAGCACAAGGGCCTGGGGTTCTATCCCCGATAACCATGTAAAACAAAGCGGAGCGTGGAGACTCACGTGGCTCACACACCTGTAATCCCAGCACTCAGGAGGCAGAGACAGGAGGATTGCTGCGTTTAAGACCAGCCTGAACTACAAAGTGAGACCCTGTCTCAAAAAAAAGAAAGAAAACATATCTGAGCACAGAATCAGTTTCTGTGGGATGAAATCAAAAAAGCTGGAGAGCTAAAGGGTTAGAGGGAGACATGCTTAATTATTTGAGAGGATGAAATTGGGCCAGTAATTATACCATCTTTTTTAAAGGAACATATTCTCTATCTTATTAAAATAGTGAAAGTGAACTTGTTGGTCTTTATATTGATTGATTGATTGATTAACAAACTTTTATTAGACACAGTGCCACAGGGTGATGCACGTAACTGCCCCTCAGTTCTGATTTCTTACCACTTGAAAGGAAAGGACACTTTAGTGTGCTGCAGTTCATCTTATTTGCCACTTAGGAATATGCCACTCTCTCTCCAAAAATTATACCCATTACACAGGGAGACATCAATACACAACTTGCATTATAAATGCACTAGATTAATGTATATCTGCAGACAGTTCTGAAGTCATGTAGTGGTAAGATCTAAGTAGTAAATTCTACCACAAGGATTTAAGAAACTACATTTTTATAGTTTTGGCAGAATTGGGGCAGGATTGAGGTAAGTAAGCAAAGAGCAAACACAGAAGCTGACACAGAAGACAGCATAGTGATAGACACCAGTAATCCTACCACTTAGAGGGCTATGGCAGGAGAATTTGAGGCGAACCTGGATGGCACAGCAAGTTCAAGGCCAGCCTGGACTAATATAGAGTGACTCTTTGTCTCAAAAGAAAGATTAAAATTATAACAGATAAAAAATTTCCTTTGGAACCTGAGTAAGCCATATGTTATTTCACACAGCAGCATCGTATTTCCAGGTGATTGTCTCTGCTTTCACATCTGTTTTTCTGGTTTCATGCCAGACCTTGGTTTCAGCGTCTTCTCCACAAAGAAGTATGTCTTCCAGGGTGCCCTTTAGATACTGTAAGTGTAAGGCTGCAGTGGTGCCCACAGCAGGGCTCACCCACTTTGCCCTTGGTAGCACTAGGAGAGGGCTGGACACACGGATGGGGCATCAGACTCACGTGAGCTTTTTCGGACACTGGAACATAGGAGAAGAGAAGACACCTTGAGTGTAAGGAATGTGTGTGAGCGAGGAGAGACCCCCGCCCGAGACTGTGTTCGGATGAGGCGAGAGGAGTCTGTTACCGTCGTAGCTCGGGTCTGTGGTGTGCGCAGATTTGACTTCCCTGTCTCATCAGCAGCGGTGGCTCTTTCTGTCTTTCCACGGGCTCCCGAGGCACTTGGGGGCTCTGGTGCTGGGGTCCACAGTACCATTGTTCAGTGCTTCACATGGTGGTCGCAGGGCTGGTATTGGGCCATGGAATCACCAGTCAGAGCTGACTGGAAATGGGTCACCAGTCTTCCCAGTTTAGGGTGTGCATGAAGGCCAAGAGTAGGTCTTAGGTCTCCCTGGGAGGTAATGCCATATCTGTCACTAGGGTATTTAATGACTTGTGGATGTCGGCGATTTAAAGATAGCTGTATCTTTAAATCTTGGGGGAGTTTTCAGCACTTCCAACTGTCTGTCCTACCTTCAGATGAACAGTGGTGTTTCGCTTGTCACCTTCCTTCGCTGCTGTCATGTGACAGTCGTAGCATGGGATCTCCTCCCGTATGAACTGTGATATCAGGGTCCTGCAGGAAGAGTTCCAGCTGAGCACTGCTTTTGGTGAAGCAGCATTTGGTTGACACAGTCCCTGATTTGCATAGCGATTTGGAAGCGTTCTTGTCTTCCCGTGTGGTATTGAGTAGACTCTGGAAATAATGTGTATCTTGGGAAATGCTCCTGCAGAATCAGGAAGGATGGGGAGGCCAGGCCTTGCGTACCTGGTATGCTTCGATCTCTGCCTCTGCTGCGTCAGGAGGGCCAGAGCTCTTGCCCAGAATGACAGAACTGGAACCTGGGGCCATACTGGCCCATATGGCGCAGCCTCTGGCCTTTGGAGTCTGCCATGGACAGGGCGGATTTATGGGACATCTTTGTCCCTGGAAAGCGCCCTTTGGCCAGTGCTGATTGATGGGTTCAGTGTTCTCTTCAGCTGTCATCAGAAGAAAGCCTCTAAGAAGGAAACATTTCACAGAGGTGAAGATGCTTTTTAGGATCAGAGTTGTTCTTTTACTTCTTTTTTGGCACCTGTATGTTTTATCTTCTTTCAGGGGCTGTACATTCTTCTTGAAATACTGAGTGGGGGCAGTGGGCATCCTGCCATCTGTAGGTGCCCCTCTTTGATGTGTTTAGTTGATGATAACCTCAAGTTTCGCCAGGTTCTCCTGGAGACTCTGTGAGTGAGCATGTATGGTGTGTTATAGTATGGGATAAACATTGGGAGATGAAGGCAATCCTGTGTGTAAAATCTCTTCTCTTCCACTCTAACTTGAAAATCACCTACAATAGAGTGGTGTGTTTTCTTTGCAGATAATTTTTCCACACTGTCACAGTGAATTGGGGTTTCCCGGGTGGCAAGGCGGTTTTCATGTCCTGTTCAGCGCAGGGCTGTCTGGGGCCTTCAGCAGGACACCGGGCTGTGAGGTATTGCAGGCCGCTGTGGCTGGATGGAGGACCTGCCTGTTCCTGTGCAGCTCCTGGAACATTGTGGCGTTGGCTCCCCTTGGAAACCCATGTCTGTGCTGTGAGGGTGCCGAGAACCCCTGCTGCAAACAGGCAGACGCGCCGGAACCGTGGAAGCTGGGACCCAGAGCCAGCGGCTCCCCACGGTGCTTGCTGTGCTTCGTCCTCTGACAGTGGAGGCCTGGAGAAGGGACCTCGGCGTAGGACCTGGTGGCTGCCAGCAGCTGTGGCTCAGAGTGCCCTTTCTCTGTATCCCCCTGTCCTCTAATTAAAGGCCAGGGCTTACAGCAAGCCCCTAGCTGTGGGTTGCATGCAGTTCCCTTATTTTCTTAGCTACTCTTGCTACTACTGCCAGGGGGTGGCCTGCAGGCCACAGTGGGAAATTAGGAGGCCCTCACAGGTACCCAAAGGCATCTCTGAGCCTGGCCATAGAGCATATTTTTGTTATAATATTTGGTTAAATGTATTTTACTGGTATTACACTTACAAAAAAAGGAACTTGGCCTATCCATGTTACACTATATTTAGTCACTGAGAAGAAATCCAAGGACTTGTTCCTTTCTTTTCTTCCAAGATTTAAGCTTTACTGTTAAGTTTAAAATGATCTCAGATTTTTTGAAAAAAAAATTTTCATTTGGCAAATTGTGTCAGTGGAAAGATAATGAAGTAGGATTTTATTAATTTTGATAATACACTTTAATTTTGATAGTGAAATTTTGTCATTGCTTTGACAGCGAAAATTGAGGCATCAGGCCTGTAATCCTAATCTGTGACACTAGTGTTTGTAAATTCAGAGAACGTGCCTGGGTCAGGGAAATGAGATGAAGAACCACACTGAAAACCATTTTGAGCTCCGTTTCCTGAAGTGTTTTCTTTTGTTCTTCTTCCACTCGTCTATCTGATACTAGTTTTCAACTGTTTACACCAAATCCATACACACAACATTTAAACATCATCATGTGGCCAGTCCCCTGTGTCTACAGGTTCTGCGTCTACGGATTCAGCCACCAGCAACTGAAAATAGCTGGCAAGAAAGACTGCGTTTGTACTGAGCACGCAGAGACCTCTTTTCCTTGTCGTTATTTCCAGCACAGTCTAGTGTGACAGCTGCTTAGAACCCAGGGCCTTGCACATGCTAAGCACCTGCCTGTCACGGAGCTCTGCCTTCCGCCCCGGCTGTGTTTGTGGAAGAATTAGAAATAGATTAGGCTTCGGAGAACGGAGTGGTGGGAGCCACATGGAGGTGAAACTTGACTGTAGTAGCTCCTTCTGCGATGCCGGTGACTTGAAAGGAATAGGCAGGAACAGGTGGGCTGTGAGCCTCGCAGTGCCCGTTCGGGAGGAAGGTCGGGGAGTGTTGTGACAGACGCGCCTGACAGACCTTCACCTGCAAGTTGTGCTCTTTTGGGCACAAGTGGAGTCAGTGTGAGGGGAGGCTTCTCAGCAGGCAGTGTAGGTGTCTGTCTCTGGGGCCAGGACTCCCTGGTGTCCTCTTTCTGGGTGTCGTGTCACACCAGCCCCAGTCTGCCTCCCAGCTTCCCGAGGATCAGGAGGTCAGGTCACTGTGGAGAACCCTGTGGAGGTTTGGACAAACCAAGTGAGGTGGAGCAGTGGGTGGTGCTCTGTTCATGGGCTTACCTTTCCCAGGATGCCGGGGAGAAAGTCAGGCCTTGGCAGGATCTGTCTCCTGGGGTCCTCTTCTGGGCCTCACCTTGAGTGTGAGGCATGCTCCTGCTAGCAAGTGTGGCCGCGTGAGCCCCAGCAGCAGCTTCATTCAGTGCTTGACTCTGTGGGAAACAGAGTGTTTAGGAAGCATCACAGCAGGTGTGGGGCCCTTGGCCCAGGTGTGCTGAGGGCTGGAACTGTGTGCTTTGGAGACATGACGGCTATGGCAGACATGAAAAACAATAAGCATTTCATTGTCTGCAGTGGCATCTTTCAGTTTTGAAGAGTGTGTTATATCATTATTAAGTTGCTAAGCGGACAACAGCAGAAGGAAGATAGGACCACATGTTTGTGCTTAGCTCACGGTACCAGTGTGATTTTTCACTATTAAGTTACTAAGGAAATAGCTTGGATGCTGTCAGCTTTACAAGTAGCCTCAAAATGCACACTCTTCTTTTTTGACATTTTTCAGAGTGTGGTATATTCATTGGGTTCTAAATTCTAGACTTGGTGTTTATGAGTCTGAGAGAGTAAGTGTGTTCTCAGGACTGGGGTCACCCCGTGTCTATGTGGCTGCCAATCACTGAGACCTGTAACCCACCCCAGGCATACTATGCTGCAGATCTTTCATGGAAATTGTGTTTGTGTGTGTGTCTCTGTGTGGCCATGGACATGTATGACTGTGTACCTTGTGTGTAGCTGCATGTGTACATGACTGCCTGTTTGAGTACATGCCTGTGCATGATGACTGGGTAGGTTCGTGACTACATGTGTGATGTCATGTGCGTGAGGAGAGTTGAAGCAGGCTGGGTGGGCAGTAGACAGCGGAGCTGCAAAGAGCAACTATGACTGACTCAGCACTTCTCAGTCTAGTGATCAGTAGGATGACTCAGCAATAATGTAAAAACCTCAACTACTCAGGAATAGTCCACCTTTAGGTGGGCTTTATGGCGCTGTTGTCCAACTCCTTGCCATGTTCTAGTCGGGGTGGTACAGACTGCAGAAGGACACAGTTGAGAGAAGTGGAGGTTACCAGTTGAGAGCTGGAGAAATGCTGCTACCTGGTAGAGGGACTGAGGAGAAACAGTGCAGGATAGCAGATAGGTTCCACTGCTGGGGTTGAGACCTCGGTGTTCCCTAAAAGTCTCGTGTGTTTGAGGTGGGGCTTCTGGAAGGTGGTTGGATCTTGAGGGCTCTAACTTCATCGGTGGGTTAGGCCATTGATGAGATCATATTTCATATGATATTCATATGATATTTCATATTTCATATGATCTTCATATTTGGGAAGCAGTGGAAATTTAGGAGATGGCGTCTAGTTGAAGAGCGTGACCTTGGGGACTTGTCTTGGCCCTTCGTCTCTGGCTCCTTGCCTCACTCTGCTTCCTGACCACCAGCTTTCCTCTACCACAGCTTCTGCCGTGAGCCAGTTTGCCATGGACGTAACCCTCTAAAACTGTGAGCCAACATAAGCTTTTCCTGCCTTAGGTTGTGTGTGTCAGGGATTTCGTCCGAGCAGTGGAAAACTGACTTGGACGTATGTCACTGCAGTTCCTAAGCAGTTCCACTGGGTGACAGAACCCCAGTGTTTCCTGTCACCCTCAGTGTCCACAGTTGCTCTGCTAACTTGGAGGGTGTTGGGAGAGAACTAGATGTCTTATCCCAGCAGGTCCTGCAGGGTGCTGGTGTGGCCTGGGGCCTCCCATGGTTCACGTTGTCCATGGTCTCTCCCCTTGGCAGAGAGGGCATAGGTGACACTCTTCCAAGTTCTTGGCCATGGGATGCTTGCTGCATGAATGACAAGATGTCCCTCGACAGGGAATTCACAGGACAGTTCAAGTGGAGAGGGCCCCGGGGATCCCCCTGCTGTCTGGTGAGTAGGGCCAGGAGTGTGGCTCATCCTGGATGTTTCTGTTTGGAAGGTGGCTGTAGAGGACAGACAGCCCCAGTCTGCTCAGACAGCTGTTAGATTCAGCAACTGGAGCTGAAGCTGATGATGAAATTTATATTCAGAGCTAGTAAATTAATTACTGTTGACCAAGAGGCGTCTTCAGCAAATAGAATATGGGCCTGAGCTTTGTGCATAGTGCGCTGTCACCAGTCCCTCTCTGTCTGCATCAACAGCCCTGGATGTGCGATACATAGCACAGACACACATGCAGGTGTGTACACACATATGCAGCCCTTGTCTAGAAACTGTCTACCTGGAGTTGTTGCTGAGAAAATACTGGTTTTACCATTGCATTCCTTGAAGCCTTGTCACGTGTTTCAAGATTGTGGAGAAATGCGACTGAAGATGTGTTGTTGGTGGAGGGAGGAAGCCAGGCAGGAGCGCCCTCCCATATCCTGCCCTCGCAGTCTCTGGGTATCTGCTGCCCATCTGTCGGTCTGCCAGTTGTCCCCAGCTGCTATGGATACCACTGTACTTTGCTTGTGAATGGCCAGCGCGTGGGGGTGGGGTGAGTCCCTCCTGGATTGGCTCGTATAATCTGCTAAAACAGCATATTCATCCTAAACATTTTTACTTCCAAGTCAGAGCCTGGCTTAGCCTGTAAGCTCCTGGAAGACAGAAACACTTTGGCGGCGCTGTCTGAGACATAGCAGCAGACCAGATGATTGAGAAGATGAAGGGGGCATGGCAGCCTTCCTGAGATCTTTGAGGCGGGGTCTTATTGGGGCTCAAAATTCTTTTTTAATTTTTGAAAACATGAGATAAATGGAAAGGGAATTATCCATTGAGAACAAAGCAAAATATCAGAAAGGGGTGTTAGTTATTTCCTCTTTATAAAAATAGGAGAGATCAAAACAGGAATTAAGTCGTGAAAGAGAAATGGGGAAGTGACTAGATCCTTGGTAGTGCTTTAACGGGTACGCTTACAGCCCTGCTGTTACACAGCGTGGCTTAGGGAGCCAGCCTGGGATTCTGAGAATGGGTGAGGGACGTGCTTCGGGAAATTCTCACGTAAAAGTAGAGCAGTTCCTGGTGCTGAGTGTCCGTGGTGAGTCGGCACTCCGTAGACTGTGCAGTAGGAAACTTGTGTTCCATTCATTTCCATAAAAATGAGAATTAAGCTGTGTCTTATACTGGTACAAATCCCCATTATGGAGTGCAATCATGATGTGTATATTTAATGTACCAATAAAGATAATTAAAAAAAAATCCATTCATTTCCATATCTCTGTGACCATGAAATGCTCGCACTTTGCCCAGCTCTCTGCTGTGGGCCAGGCTGCCAGCCCGGGAGCGGCCACCCGTGGTCATGGGAAGCCGCAGCCCTTAGCATTCTCCGCAGCCACTGCTCCTCGCTGCACCCACTGCTGGCCCAGTGCCCCTCACGTGGGGAATTCACCGCAGCTGTGAGAGGAAGGCTGCTGGAGGAGGCAGCATGGCACGTTTATTTATTTAGCTTAATAAGACAACAGATGTATAGGTAGCAGATCTTTGTCAGTGCACCCAAGTAGCTGTTTCCTGAAAACTCAGTCCGCCTGACCAGAAGTCACACAGTGTAGTACTCAAAGAATGAAAATAATTCTGACACAAACGGGCAGCGTCCCAAGTATAGTCTGCCTTTCCCCATCATCCTCGTCAGCTCCCTGGGCAGCGAAATCCCTGACACACACAACCTAAGGCAGCCGTCTGGGAAGCCCTGCCGGGCTGCTGCCTGGCCGTCCTGCCTTGGTTTGCTCCATTGGGGTGCACAAAGGAAGAACCCGTCCAGCAGGAGCCGCCCCTTGCCCCAGCCCCACAGCTGTAGGCAGTCAGCAGGCGATGCCACTGGGTGGACGCTGGTCCCTCTGCGTGTGACCACACCCTGCCCTGAGTTGGCCCAGTGGGCCTCATGCACAGGGCCTCTGTTCTGTCCAATCCTGCCTGTCCCCGGGAGGTCAGTGGCCTGGGCCCCTGGCGTGCCGCAGTCGTCCGAGTGGTTCATGTGCTCACGTGCTCATGCTGCCCGGAAGCAGACCTCCAGGGCTGCACACTGGAGCCTCAGAGGACTTCGACCTCCTCAGGCTGGAGGATGTTTCCTGAACTAGGCCGCACGTTTTAACTTGGTTGGGAGCTACTTTGCAGCCAAGATAGTAAATCCTGAAAACTCAATACTGGAAAGTATTTTCAAGTCAGTCTTTAAATTATTAGAATATTGAAGTCAGTGGCTACTTCATTATATTAAGTTTTCAAAGACTCAGGCACTCTTGAGGTAGAATGTGCTATTATCCCTGATCAGTCATGTATAGTTATTTCATTTAAATTCATTTTTGCCAGATAATTCAGTATCCATTATCAATTTATAGTTTTCTGTACATTAAATACAGAGTGATGGTAATATGCTGTAAAATCTTGGATGAATCCTTCAATTCACACAAAGCGTTACCATACAGACAGAATGCTTTCAAAAGACATAGAGACGTTTGATGACCTTTTAACATGAGCTTTTCGATGTACCTCTTCTGCTGATTAATGCCTGTCATTCAAAAGCACTCTCCTCATAAATGGGGGACCACACACACCGAGCTGGCCGCTGAGGGCTCAGATCATAAACTGGGCTGAGCTGCCATCTAGTGGCCGTCCTCATACATTGCGCTGGCCGCGGAGGCGCCCGGGCAGCTGCTCTGCGTCAAAGCTGCTGTCCTCCGCTGTTCCTGAGCACACAGACCGCTTGTGTTATGAAATGGCCTTTGTTTGCTATCGAACACGTGCTGGATTTTAAATCCAAAAACGCTTGTAATACGTAATCCTGATTTTAAAAAAATCATGACAGTTTTTTTTATAAAATAAAGAAAGTGGGGCTTGTGCTTGCATAGTTTTGCTATGCGGGCAAACTTTTAAGCCGAGTAAATGCTAGATTGTGGAAATATTGTCTGTTGGAGAAGGTGTGCTGTGCGACTCTGACTTCTCCTCTGCGGCCTTCCAAAACGTTATCTGTGAGGAGCGTGCAGGTGGTTCCCGTTAAGTGCAGTCTTCGCGAGGAGCGTCAGGGGAGCTAACGCAGTGTGTGGGAGGACTCAGGCCCACACCCGCTTCCCCGTCCTTTCCTGCGGCTGCATCGCACAGGCAGAAGTGCTTTCTTTTCAGTAGTTTCTGAGGCTCTTGTCCTCAGTAAACTTCTGTTTAAGGATGGGTGTGTAGATGTGAACAGTTTGGATTCATGCATGGAAATAGTTTTTTAATCAAAGTATAGTTAGTAAAGCTTTGTAAAGTTTCTTTTTAGTTTGATGTGTTTACATTTTCTCAGACGGACGAATCTTAGTTTGCCAGTAAGATGAGCGGATGAAGAGAGTGTATCAAACATGTGGGAGCCACGGAAAAGGTCTTAAGTTTTGTTCACGTTAGTGTGAGTTGGATTTAAAGCAAAGCAGACAGAACAACCCAACAAGCATCTGTTTTGGGGGCCAAAGAGGAAGCAGTGGGTAAATTCTAGGTTTCTAGAATGTGCTCACACTTTATGGTGGGACAGACTACAACTTTCCAACTGAAAGCGCTTATGCAGGGTGGGGAGGTATTTTATTAACCTTTGCAGTACTGATTTTGTACTCACTTGATGAGAACAAGATTTTGAAAAAGCTTTCTTAATTTTTAAGCTTTAACTTTTCTCAAGTAACATGGAATTTATCTGGACAGAAACTCTGCTTTTAATTTGGATCTATTTTTCTTTCAAAGTACGGCTTCCAGAGTGCCTGGATATTTATGTGTTTTTCTGTTGCTACGACTGAGTTACATTTGTACAACTCCCTTCTGTTAGCAGGTGAAGTATAACTTTAGTAAGAGCGTGTATAGAAGCCTGCAGAAAAAGCAAAAAGAGCTGCTTGGACTGTGTAACTTGTTTGCATTTCTAACAAACTTTAAAATGATGACTGAATTGCTTCCCAAACTGAGCCCAGCGTTTCCTCATCTCTCGTGCCCGTGCTTTTAGCTCGCGTTTCGTGCACCATAGCACAGACGAGAGGGCTTCGAGGCACTTCTTTAAACCAGACTTATCCGGCTTTCGGGCTGGGTTGGGCTGGGGAAGCAGTTTTTGTTCTGTGTGGGAAGGCAGGGGCTGTCATCGTTGAGTTCCGAGGGGCCCCACACTGCTGCAGTGCGGGTAGTGGGGTGTTTGGGGGTCCTGTCCCCTTTGTCTGGAAGGCGCAGGGCAGGGCTCCTTCCTGGGCATGATGGCGTGATGATGTGGTGTCTGGAAGGAGTTTCATGAGACCTGACTTCCCCATCGCTCCTCTGTACTGGAAGTGCTGCCTGTGTCTTAGGCTGTTGTTTGTTTTCCTTTATTTTCCCAGAAGGAGAATTTCCACATCAGACCACCCCGGGGCAGTGTTTTTCAGCATTTCCTTCACTCTGCTGTCTAGATCCTGTAACTTTTTTTTTTTAAATGAAGGTGGAGGAACTGCTTGGGCTCTGCAGGTGAATTTCTCTCCTGCTTCTTCAGGTTGTAGGAGAACCGTTCCAGGGTGACGCCATCCCCATCCCACCCGACTGGCCTGTCTCCACACTGTCACTGCAGCCACTGTTTCCATTAATTTCTCAGATTCGTTAGCTCCACTGTCTTCCCAGGGTCTGTCTTTCCCCAGATACCCATGCAGTCTTCTTATCACCAAATCCTGGCATTTGATGTGTCACTGCTCCTGACTCCTGAGTTCAGTTAGATCTTGATACCTGGTTGCTCTTCTTTAACCCCAACATATCTTACTTTTATTCTGCTCTAATTTTTGTTACCAGACTTTAAAGACATACCAAAACCAGTAAAAGCATTTCTGACAAACAAAGAGAGCTGTGTGGTTCTTGCTCTGCAATCCCACTTTTCTGGAAACTAGTGATGTTTGTTATAAAAATTAGGAGAAATTCACAAGTGCTCAAATTAATGCCAGTGTCTTCTAATTATTCTTCCTACAGCAGTCCTCCGTTAGGAGACTTCTTCGGCCCCACAGTACCTCAAGTGGGTTCGCACTTCATCTCTGCTCCTGGATGGCTGAAACCACGAATGTAATTTGGATTTGTGTTTTCTTTTATATTTCAGATATCTGCTCATCCTCACTGTGTACACTTCCACGGGGGTGGTTTGTAGCTTGTTCTTTTTCAACACTGGGGAACTTCTAGGAAGGAAGATGCGAAGGAAGGAGCCTGTTTCGCAGGCAGCAGGTGCTGTGAGCGGGCAGGTACCCAGAGTGTGTCAGCCCCGAGTGTGGGTGCAGACCGCAGTCACACTGCTGGGGTCAGGAAGGGGGAGTGGGACAAAGCCGGTTCTGGTTCTCCTGTACCTCTGGGGCGGCTCTGGGGAGGGCTGGGACAGTAGTGCTCCTTCCTCGCTGAGGGCTGCAGAGGACTGAGTGGTTGGGGACTGTGGAGGTGCTCTGTCTTTTTTTTTTAATTGAAATCTTTATTGGTACATTACATATACACATCATGATTACACTCCATAATGGGGATTTGTACCAGTATCAGACACAACTTAATTCTCATTTTTTCCCATAGCCGACCCACCCTACCACCCCCATATACATAAAATTTGTTTCCTTTCTTTTTTGTTATAATCTCATTAGAGGTGCTTTGACTTATCTGTCTTCCTGTCTGGTTTCAGAGAAGGCTCCTCTTACAGGGCTGCCCTATGTCCAGCCCAGCAGTGGCCCTGATGTGAGTCCTTGTATTCTGGGACCACTGAGGCAGCTGCCAGAAACCCCGTCCATCTCCAGGGCCCCTCATGAAACACTTGGCTGAATGAGCAGATCCACCCCACACCCAGTGTTACTCACCGTCTTTTTGTGTCCCCTGCTGCCTGATGTGCAGGTCTTGGGTGTGAAGTGACTCTTGTTCACGCAGTAAATGCAGTCATGTGTGTCTTGGCCACGTTTGAAGAACTGTAGTGTTCTGTGAGACAGTTATGGGGTCATTAGACGTGTATCGGCCTACAGAACCACTGTCGTGTATGCTGCCTTATTGACCAAAACATCATTGTGACCTAGTGTTTGCTCATTGGCCGTCAGCTGTGTGTCCTGGACTGACCCTGACACACACACATACATACACACACGCACACGCATACACACACACCGCCTCAAGCCTTCCATACCTCCATGTAGCTCTGTGGGCTGTGGGCTGAGACAGGTGCGTTTTGAGCCCATGTTCTGCTGCCTGCCAGCCACAGGGTTCCAGTGAAGCTGCTCTTCACGGCGCTTTTCTTACCCACAGAAGGAACCGTCTCGATTACTTCCTGGAGGAGTTGAGGACAGTGGGCTTTGCTGTCAGGTGCTCGGTGTGGTCCCGGGTCGGGCAGTCCTGACGTGCAGCACATTGTTGTGACGGCGCCTCCGGGGTGCTGCCTGAGTGGGGAAGGTGGTACCCAGATGTGCCTTGGAAGAAACCTGGGAGATCAGGCCCAGGGCTGGTCCTCTGTCCCCCACCAGCTCCTGGCTGCACTTCTGCCTAGGCTGCGAGGCAGCCGTCCTGCCCCCGTGACATCTGACTGACACTGTGAGCCTTGGTGGCACGGAGGCACCCACCCCTGCCCCTGGCACATCCCCATGGTGCCCTCCTGGCTGCTCACCGGGCTTCAGAATGTGTGCTGTGGACCCTGTGGCTGCTACCAGCAAAGTAAAATGTGCAGCCCGTGTACCGTGAGGACAGGTAAACTATAGCGAGCTCCTCTCGGATTTCACCGCAGACCTTGGTGGCTGATGATTTCTTAGTGGGTTTTCACATTCATATAATGGATTCACAATCTGTTTACAGCCCAGCTTGACTGCGGTGAGGAATTTGAGAGATGGGTTCAAAATCTGTTGCTGACAGACACAAGACGATCTGTTAAGCCCGTTGCATATACCCCTCACCCAGGAGACAGTTTCTGTAGTGGTGGAAGGTTTAGGATCAGGGGCCATGGAGAAATTTGTACAGAAGGGGTGTGCAACACAATAAAGACATTTGTGCTTGTACTTAGTTTCAGTAGCCAGGAGTTTCTATTCTTTTTTTAACAAAGAGGAGGAAGCTATGAAATTATAGTACACATGAAAGAGAGGCAAACATCAAGTCACATGATAAACAAATGAACACACTGTCATTGTTGTCTGTAAGTAAGGTAAGATAAGGCTATGGAGGAGCCAGAACCGAGGTTCTTGACATAAAAATGCCTCCTGTCTGTGGCAAGGTCACAGAGTCATATCAGCGCTCTTTGGAGGAAAATAGTTGCTTGTTGTGTTTAAAGGTGCAAAGTAAGGAATGACAAAGCGCTTTTCAAAAAGAGATGTGTGGTTTTACCTTGGTCCACTGAAAAGTACCCGTGCACAATCAACTACATCACAACAAATTGAGCAGGAAAAAGGTGGTGGCACAGAAGAGAACATAGACATGAGTTACTCGTGTCTGGTGAGCGATGACCGGGCTGTTTCACCCACAGCATCCCAGGCCCCAGAACTGCAGGAAGAGCAGCAGACAGAGAAAGCTCTACGCAGGTGCCTAGACCATCCCCAGGATGCACAGTTCCTCCTCTGCCACACCTCCCCACCGGGAGGGGCGCTTTGGAGGCTGCTCTTCCTGCTCAGTGCTTCTTCTCTGCCTCTTTGAAATTTGACTCCCATAGGCTCCCGTCACTTTCCCCGGCCTGATGTGGTGACCCTCAGTCTTGACTGCACGTAGAGTTAGTTTTGTCTTGTGCAGGCTGTTTTTCTCCCCTTGCCAGCTCCTCCTTACCCGCTGAGGCTCGGGTGCACCGGCCAGGTGTCCTCAGCAGGGGGCGCTCACCGCTCCCTCTTCACTTCCACCTGACCTGCAGCGCTCTCTTCAGTGGGCACTGCAGGTTCCGCTCCTTTTTGGGTCTCTTGGTCTCTATAAACATCCTGAAGCTTGTTCTGGACATGCTGTGTTCATTTCTTTCTGCTCTGTCTGTAGATCTGAGCTAATTTTGAGCTGTTGCAGCTGCGTGAAGGGTAGAGAGGCCCCAACCCAGCCTGTTTCATCCTGGCTTCGCTGGCTGTGCCTGAGGATACTTTCATCTGGTGCTGGTCAATCCCAAAGGATCAAAATCTGTAAAGTGTAAACCCCCTACATCACAATTGGATTAAGGTCCTAAATGTTGAAATTGTCAAAGCAGAAATCCTGAAAACAATTCTCTGGGTGGGGGCTGCTTAAGAGGGGTAGAAAGCAGATTCTCAGAAAGGGATAAGCACATATTCAGTTTCATGCAAGATAGCTGCATCTGGTCAGGTGGACAGATATGTAAGAATGTAAAAGCTACACAGGCCACCAAGTACAGGTGCAGCAAATGTTTTAGAGATCAGAGAAGGTATGAAAACATGAGCAAAACCTACAAGAAGTCTCCTTTGCCAGGTCATTCTGTTAATTTTCCCTCTGCCCTTCCACACATGGCACTGTGCTCGCCCTTCAGAAAATGCTCTTCAAAAGAATAAAATACATGAGCCACTCGACAGCCTTCAGAACCAATCTTGTGAGCGCACGGAGCAGTTTCTGTGCACTCAAAGCCACATGTCAGCGCATCACAGGATGGGAGGCTTTGGGGGAGTGCTTGTGGCCATGTACATTGAATCGGAGGATTTAAAAAGAGCGACACGTGAAAAATCATTGTGAACCTATTTGCTGCTGAGAACTGTGTCTCAAAAGAGAAAGAGTACCTCTTCATCAAGACGAGGTTTCCAAACAGAGCCAAGGATGGTGCAAGTCGGCCAGCTCTTGTGAGCTGCTCTACAACCCCTACATGACCCTTTTGTATACTGAATTTTCTTTTTAATTTTTGCAGGTTCTCTTTTAGTTTGCTGAGGATTTAATATTATCAGAATCATGTTTTTTCAGTTTACTGTGCTTCATACTTTGTCTTTGTCCCTCGTACTAGAGGTATAATTTGTGTAAAGAACTTCAGCAAGTTCTAATATTTTTCTTCCATTTTTGCAAAGTTGACTTTGTATGTAAGCACTGAGTATGTGCATAAAACACTGAAATTTCAGTATATAAATAAGGAGACATCCTTTCTGTAGTCTTACATTTGAGAGGAAAAAATAGCCAACCTGTCAGCCCTTTAGGCAACTGTCCACATAGTGGTAACCTCTCCTAGATCTTGATTGATCTTGTCAGAAGACTTCTGTCCTCTGTCATGATGTTTCCGATGACCTCAGATACAAAGTGGGTGTGTGCATGCAGTCACCAAACAGTGATCTGTGTTCATACACTGGACTCTTGGACCAATTGATCTGTGAATGGGGTTTCTCTGCTCATATCTTAGGTGACTACCATGAATATACCTGTGTGTTTATGCTTGCAAGAATAAGCATATTATCATGACCTATTTTGTTGTGAAAGCTGGGTCTGTGAAGTAGCCTGTTGTCTTTTCTGTTTTCAAATTCCCTTAAAGATATAAATAAATGCCTTCTAAAATATTTTAAAGTTATTTTTCCAGAATTACATATTTTGGGATTTTGATCTTTCAGGATTTTAGACATTCGGAATTTTGGACTTCAGAGATTTTGATCTTTTAGATTTTAACTCTTTGAGATTATGGTGTTAGGGATTATATCTTTCAGGGTCATTGTGCAAACCACCTTTCTTTCACATGAACCTTGGGACTATGTCTTGCCCTGGGCTCCTTTCTGTGGCACTGCTCTTAAGCCAGACCTTTCCCTTCTTGTGCTGCAGAATTTTATCCTGTTAGTCGGGAGGCTCTGTTCCGTCTTGTTGCTGTGTGTTGGGGAAGGTGTGGATCATGCCGAGTGTGGATTAGATGATCCAGGCCCATTTCCTCACCCAGGTCACTGGCAGGAATGATGAATGGGGGTGGGGAGTGGAGAACGGGCCCCTGCTCATGGGTGTGGGTCAGCGCCTGCTCCGAAGCAGGGCATCAGCCTCCCCACGGCTTCTGTCCTGTGCCTGGCCCCATTCTCCTTCCTGTTCTCAGCCTGTTGGGTCAGCTTGCCGTCCATCCTTCTGTGCTCTTGAGTTCCCAGCTTAGAAACTCCCCCAGAAAAGGAGATGATGTTGTCCAGTGGACAGGCTTTTCTATTATATTTCAAAAAACAATGTTTTTCAAACCTGGAATACAGTGTTTTGAAACTTTAATATTTTGGAAAATAGAAAGCTAAAAGGTACACAGAATTGATCTAAACTATTTCTCAGTAGATCAGTTGCAAAATTTGGCTCTGTGCTGACTTATCTAGACACCAACAACGTGGTGTTCCATGCTGAGTGGTGTACTGGGAACACGAAGTACACTCGGGGAGTCCAGAGGCCTTGGGTGGCTGTAGAGTGGACCCTTGGTATTGTGTCACCATAGTGGATACTGAGAGAATATATATATTCTCTCCATGTTGGGTGGAACTTGGGACAAAGAGATGAGAGGGCTGCTGGCCATGCCCTGCCTTGTGTCTTAGGGCTTTTTAGCTATTCCTGACTTGCACATCCTGAGTTCCTGAGTGGGCCCAGCTGGGTGTGTAAGGTGCAGAGGAGCTTGGCTGTCGTCCCTGCTCAGGTGTGTGTGTGTTGGCACTTGGGTGCATTCTGTGCTGGAGGTGTCAGAGACAGTGCTGGGACCTCACTCCAGTTGAGACTCTGTGCTCTGACAGTGTGACAAGCCCTGTTGCTCTGTGGAAGGAAGGAGATGGGTGATACTGGGGCAGTTTGTTCAGGCTGCCTTCAATTTTCCATTAGGAAGGAAACTTATCATGAGAAAGAGTTGAAAAATTCAATACTAAATAGAAGTCCTTATAAGAGACTTGCATGAGCAGTTGTGAATTACAGGATCTTTTCATGATAGTTCTGATCAGGCCATTTCCTGGGCCTTGGCCCCAGTGAGAGATTTCTGGATCCAGAGGAAAGGTCATGTCCTTGCTTTTCATGGCTTCCTCCTCCTTTGTTAAGAATCTAATGATGATTGCTTCTTTCTCAGTAGAGTTTTGATGGCGTTCATCTCTCACCTTTTCGTGACCTTTGAAAGATGTGGTACCGTTTTCTTCCTTCCCCCTCCCTGCTCCTCCCCAGCCCGAGGTCTCATCAGGATGTCCCCAGTAGGAATGACATTTCTGGTCCTCCATCTCCATCGATATTGCAGAGCAAGCTCCACCCCTTAACCACAGGGCCAGTGAGTGCCCCACTGTAAGATGCGCGTATCATCCGTGCGTCAGTCAGCTTGCCTGCTGCCTCGAAGCAGCACCCCATACCCATGGCCTGTAGGAAGGAGCTGTATTTCCACTCAGTTTCAGGGTTTTAGTCCATATTGGTTCCTTGGAAGGAACATCACGGCCAGAGGGCTTGGTGAAGTGAAGATACTTAGTTCATGGTGCCCAAGAAGCAGAGCCAGGGACAGTGCCAGAGCGGCTTCAAGGGTGAGGGCCAGCGAGAGTCCACAGGGTCATGGCCCCGTGATCCATCCAGATGGACCTAGTAGTGGTTTTACTAATTTCCAGGCAGCTCGCAGGTCAGTCCAGCTGACAGTGCTGAAGCTCAGCCCACAGGAGTGAGTGGATGCGTGAGCTGAGGCGGCACCAGAGTGGGAAGCAGTCAGCTGTAGTGAGAGCTAATCAAGGGGTGTTCTGGTTAGAGAACTGAGAGTGAACTGAACTCTATCTAGTTCTGAGCCATTTGCCGTGGACGGGGTCTGTGCCGAGCATGCTGAGCACAGCGACACCTGGGCTGCATGGTGTGTGGATCCCTGGGGACGTGAGCGCAGTGCTGGTAGCTCCGAGATGGTGGAACTGGGTGCGTGGAAGCTTCACCTGGTCCCCCCCAAATACCTGGGATGCCTGCATTGTCCAGCTGAGAGTGAGAAGTGGGGAAGGGACAGTGGAAGTTGAACCTGTGAACCTGGGAACCCAGAACTGAGGTCACCAGGAACAGCCTGAGCTGGGACTTCTGTCACCTGGCCATAACAAAATATTGGCTGTATGGAGTAGCACTATCTGGCACAGCTCACTTGACTTGGTGCTGGTGGGTTCCTGTGTGTAAAGGCCCTGGGAGGGCTACTTTGGAGGTGGGGGTGATGGAGCAGAGAGGTGGAAACGCGGGAGTTGGTGCTTTCTGGACAACCTGTGAGTTGGTGCTGTGGTGCATAGCTGACCAGGGACACACCTAGGTCTGCTTTCCTCATAAGTGACCTGTGTCCCGGGCCTCCAGAACACTCAGAACAATCAGCTAGAATGGAGCTGGGGGCGGGG
Source organism: Petromus typicus (assembly GCA_004026965.1). Lineage (NCBI taxonomy): Eukaryota > Metazoa > Chordata > Mammalia > Rodentia > Petromuridae > Petromus > Petromus typicus. The sequence continues at coordinate 8,369 of PVIR01020974.1, read as the reverse complement.
TGCCCCTCCAAGATGGTGATGTTGCTGTGGGTATGAGTGCCTCTCTGTTACTGTATTCCGTGCCCTCACTCTTTTTTTTTTTTTTTTTTGAGACAGGGTCTCACTTTGTAATTCAGGCTGGCCCTGAGCTCAGCCTCCAACTCACATCACAGCAATCCTCCTGCCTCTGCCTCCTGAGTGCTGGGATTACAGCGTGAGCCACCATGCTCAGCACTGTGGTATGTGGTACTGATTGCTGCTGGGCATAAGTCTCCATGCCCAGTATGGGCATGCCCAGTATGCCCGGGGATCGAACCCAGGTCCTTGTGCTTGCAAGACAGGCACCAGAACCACTGAGCTAACTCCCCGGCCCCGGTGCCCTCTTCTCCCACAGTTTGGTAGACCATTCCAAGGAGTCTTGTTGTCAGTTTTCTCTGATAACACTCAGGGCCACCCTAGCAGAGATCATGGGACTGCACAGCATCCCACCCTCCCATGATGTGTGGGAGAGTGGACCCGGTATTTAGCTGGATGTTCCTTTGAAGATTTGCCATTTACTCCCATTGAGAGTTCTATTGCTCACTGAACAGTGAGGGTCTTAGTCAGAGGCACTGGATGTGCTATTGTTTTCCAATCATCCGCGGGGCAGGCATCTTGGGGATTTTGACTATGATGCTTAAAACCCCCTGTGCCCCCATGCGCTATGGGGCATACTATTTTCTGCTTTCCCCTGGGTACATGAACTGTTGTCTTTGACCTATGTTTTTATCAATCATTTTTCTTTTAATGTAGGTGAAAACACCTCCTGTAATACTTATTCTCTTGAACACTCAAATATTGAATCTATGAGTGTCACTGAGTTACAGTGTAAGAGCATCTTTCTCATGTTTAGTTCCAGATTAAGTACATTTCTGTGTCAGTCAGTGGCGCTTTCGGAGCCGTGCTTATGTCTGTGTGGAATGGACCAGTGGACCTGGTTCTTGTTGGACAGCAGCATTCTGGAGCTGATGGGAGTCCAGCTGTTTCTTTTTCTTGTGTCCCTGCGGCTTTAGACCCAGTGATTCCTGCATCCAGCGCAGGCTTTCCTGTGAACAGAACCCTTTAGAACTGCTTACTAGTGGCTCATGAAGTGTCTGGTACTTGGACATAAGCATTTGTTACCCTGCTTCTTCCCCTCTGGGCTTAGCACCTTCTGTAACAGGGGATTTTCCATCTAGGAGCCTTGAGAATAGATTTTTGGAGTAATTTGATAGAATTTCTAAGTCTTATCTTTAGAAAATATACTTAGAACACTTTAAAGAGTATTCCAAATGCTTAGATACCTACATATGACTGAATGTTAAAAATCTTACTCAAGAAAACCACTAAGGTTGGACCTTCTCAGAAACAGACACCTAGCATGTAATCAGCCCATAGCTCTCTGGCTGTGAGACAAAAGGCACCCCCGGGTTCTGTGGGTGATGGAGAATCAACCCTGTATTCTGGAGCTGACAGTTTGAAGTCTCTGGAATAACCACCCATCTCCTCAAGCTTGATGGCTAGGTGGAAATAAGTCTGAGGTCAAAATGGCTGACAGAAACAGAATTCCGGTAAGTCGTACTGTGGACACTTGCAGTATTGTCTGGCCTGACTTTGGAGAAGATTGAGAACGTGCGGTGGTCATGGTTTGCACTATGCTGGGCCCTTCTTGGCTGAGACAGACGGTGCTCACACACATTCCTGTCAGTGACAGGGCCTGTCCCGAGCCCCACTCACCACCACTGCAGCCTGTGATTGGCGAGGTGAATAGCACGGCTGTTTCCCGCACTCATGGACCTCTGAAGGGAATTGGCTTCAAGGCTTTGGACTTGCAGATGGGCTTTTCCAATGGAGACTAGGCTGGGCTCGCTGCTGGATGAAGCAGGTGTCACCATGTAGGCTGCAGTCACTGAGGCGCAGATAGTGAAGTCTCTGTGCAGTGAGTTGTGCCCAGTCCTGCCTGTGTGACCAGTGCAATAGCTGACTTCTTTGGTCCTCCCTTCTCCCCTTCCATTTTCTTTTCTTGCCTCCCTCCCTTCCCCCTCCTTCCTGTCTCCTTTTTTCCTTCCTTCTTCCCTTGGATTGAACCCAAGATCTTTATGCTGAGCTATATCCTCAGGCCATTTTTATTTTGAGAGGGGGGTCTTTCCATGTTGCCCAGACTGGCCTTGAACTTAGTATCTCCTGACTCAGCCTCACAGGGTGCTGGATAAACAGGTGTGCACCACCATACCTGGCTCTTCTTACCTTAACATGACCAGGAGTGATCTCAGATTCCAGAAGACCCTGATGTGGAGATTTCTTCACCGTATAAAATGTTATGTGGTTACTGTCACTTGCTATTTTCCTAATTTATAATATAATAGGGCATCTTTTGAATAGTGGCAGATACCTATGTTTTTCCTCAGTCTTTTGAGTCACCTTAATGGTTTGGAAAAAGAAGCCCCACCCAAAGTAGCATTACCTGGTTCTCGTTTCATTGGATTCTGATGGAGCTTTTGAGAGTAGAGCCCACCCAGGAGCTGCCTATCCTGCTCTGACCTTGCCTCTGTGGACTCCAGACCATTGCATCTTGGCTTTGCTTCTCTTAACCATTCGATTTCCTGTGTCTTATTCTATACTGATGAGAAATGGTAACTTGCCCTTTTACATTTTGCATCCTCCAGGGGGACAGCCGAGGCGCTGCTACTCTTCCAAGGAGGTAGCGTCAACTGTGCTCTCCAACGGAGACCAGAGTCACAAACTTGGAAATAATCCGCCGAGAAAAGACACCAGCGAGTCCAAGGTGGGGACTGCAACTTCTGTGTCCATACTTGACAACAGTAGCAGAGAGACTTCCAAACGTCCCGAGCAACATAGATTTTCTCTTGATTTAAAGATGCCAGCATTTCACCCCAAGCAGGAGGTGCCCAGCTCCAGTGACAGTTTGGACTTCTCTTCGAGTCTAGATGGAGCCGATCTGCAGCTCACATTGGAGAGCCAGGCCTGTCACCCTAAAGACAAGCTGTCTGATTTTCACAACAAGGAGCATCCTGGAGGAGGAAAAAGTACACCGGCCCTGGATCTGGTCCCTCTAGATTTGAGTGCAAGGTCAACCCGCGATGACTGCATTGGTAAGGAAGTGGCCACCTCCCTGCAAGCTGCTCTGGTCATTCACCCATGTCCTTATTGTAACCACAAGACCTATTACCCAGAGGTCTTATGGATGCACAAGCGCATCTGGCACAGGGTCAGCTGCAACTCCATGGCCCCCCAGTGGATTCAGCCCAATGGCTACAAGAGCATAAGAAGCAACTTGGTTTATCTTTCTCGGAGCGGACGAACGGGGCCTCCACCTGCCCTCGGAGGCAAAGAGTGCCAGCCTCTCCTCCTCGCTCGCTTCACCCGCACTCAAGGGCCAGGGGCACTGCCTGGGCCAAAAGGCAGCTCTTCTCCCCTGGGAATGACCTCGAAAGCAGCGAGCATGCCTAAGAACAAGGAGAGCCACCCCGTGGGCCCCTGTGCACTGTGGGCATCTGGCCCTGATGGGCACCGACAGACCAAACCTAGCCAAGGCCAGGAACCATCCAGTGCTTCAGTGCCGGGGCCCCTGGTCAAACCCAAACCGGAGGCCAGCTCCAAGCCAGCATCTGCCTCGGGCAGCGGAGGCCTGGGCAGGAGTGCCACCCCCACGCCTTCTGTGATAACTCGGGTGGGTGCCCAGCCCTTGGGCAGCAGCAAGCAGGTGGAGAATTTTGGTGTCTCATTGGCAGGGACTGGCTTTGCTCCTCCAAGTAAGCACAGTGCCCCGGACTCCCTGAAAGCCAAATTCAGCCCTCAGCCTCAGGTTCAGCCTCCTGCGAAAGGCGAAGGGAGCCCTCCTCTACCTCCTCGCGAGCCCCACTCGAAGGTGGCCCAGGAGCTGAGGACGCTGGCCACCTGTGCTGCGGGGTCCAGAGGGGATCCGGCGATGCAGGCCCAGCCTGGGATAGCCGGGGCGCCCCCCGTCTTACACTCCATCAAGCAGGAGCCAGTGGCCGAGGGCCACGAGAAGCGCTTGGACATCCTCAACATCTTTAAGACATACATTCCAAAGGACTTCGCTACTCTCTATCAGGGCTGGGGTGTCAGCAGTCCCGGGCCAGAGCACAGAGGTAAGGTGTGCGGGCTCCCTCTTCCCTGGCCACTCGGGAGCTCCCCAGGAAGGGTATGGGTGCCCACCGGCTGCCAGGACTCCTCAAGGCAGTCAGAGCCCTTTCCTCTCACCACACAGCTGCTGTCACCCTCCGTCCTGGCTGGCAGGAGCTCAGCCCTGAAATGCCGCCCTGAGGGGAATGTGTGACTGGCTCTGTGGCATCCGAACACATCCTTCCTGCTGCTGATAACTGGGAAACCCAGGGACGTTCCCTCCACACCGAGACTTGGTGGGAACAGGCAGGCTTGCTTGCATTCCATGTTTTATTATCATTTTAAACAGTGGGTTGGTAATTGTTCTTTGTCCTTTCTCTGAAAAGAAGCACATCCATTTGAACTGATTATTTTTATGCAGAAATGATTTGAAACATACCTAAACAGTAGTCCAGAATTAGTTAGCAAAATCTTTTAGAGGATGCGGGTAGCATATGAAGTTGGGAGAACTGAGTTATGCTAAAATTCCGGAAAAAATACTCCTTCCAATGGCTTCCGTTCCTCCTGCTGTCTTAGTATTGATCATATATAGTAATGCTGGTTATTTCTTATGTGAAATACGTGGAACTAGGAGTTTAGGTTTTGTATTCTTTTGATTTTGGAATCTTTTAGATTTTGTAATATTTTCATATATATAAAATGAGCTATATTGGGGATAAGACATCAGTCTAAAATCAGAGTTCATTTATGCTTCATATTCCCATAACTGGAAGATTATTCTTTACCAGAATTTTAGTATGTTTGTGCATGAAAAACAGTTTAATACATAGAGCCATCAGATGTCCAATGTGGAGTTGGCTACTTCTGATATCATGTAAAGAATCAAACATTTTCGAGTTTTGGAGTATTTTGGATTTTGGATTAAGGATGTTTACTGAGTACTAATAAGAAATTGCCAGTAGTTTTCCTCATTGGACAGATGCCTTGAGTACGATGCCTTTTTCTTTAAACACACAGAAGGCTGGAAAGTGTGTAGGTCCTATCAAAAAGCAGAACAGACAAGACTATGGGACTTGGTCTCTTCGTTTGTTAACCCGGGTGGTCCTGACCCTTCTCTGAACAGGAGATCTGCCATAACCCCACAGTTCCTTAAAGCAGGTCATCACTGAGATAGCCTGGGGACTCAAGGCCCGACTCTGGGGAGTTGGAAGCACTATTGGGGGGTGTGGTCCAGGCCTGGGGGATCTGCTGCCGTGCCCCGCTTCCCCTAGCTCATGGTGTGACACTACCCAGTGGCCAGAGGTGGTGCCAGATAGATCCCCAGGCTTGCGGCAGCCAGCAAAGAATGGCGAGTCACCAGGCTCTGTGCCTGGTTCCAGGGAGGCTCACATGAAGGTGTTTTCCAGTGGAGTCACAGACACTCTCCATGCCTGGGGGTCTCTCCTATACCTGGCTTCATTGTTTTCTTCGCAATACTGGGGGAGTAAACACAGAGACGCTGTACTACTGACCTACGTCCCCAGGTTTTTTGGTGTTTGTAGTTTTGAGATAGAATCTCACTCAGTTGCCCAAGTGGGACTTTGATCCTCCTGCTGTAGCCACCCTGAGTGCTGGGATGGTAGGTGTGTGCCCAGCCTCCGCATCTGCATGCTCTGGACAAAGCTTAGGCCAAATGCCCAGAGAGCTGAGCTGTAGTGGGAGTGGTCTGGGACCAGCATTGGGCTCTTATCTTCTTTCAGAAGTGTGCTGTGAGTGATGGTGTCACCTGCAGCCTCTCACAGGGGACAGCTGTCATTCATCCATTCCACATTTCTTCTCCCTGTTTGGTTCTGCCAGAGAGTTCTTTGGGCTTTGCTATGTTTCACAATCCTACAAGTTGTGGCTGTCGAGGGCATTGCCAGTGTGTGCTGGCGTTGGGATAGAAGGCCCCTCAGTTCTTTGGGTATGGATTTCCAAAGATCATGGCACAGAGGCTTGTTACGGACCCTGGTTCTTGACAGCACCTCAGCCTCTGATCCTGTCTTCCTGTCCTGTACCAGATATTGGCATTGGGTTATAATGAGGATCACAAAGTGAGCTGGCCTTGTCATGTAATTATTTGCCTGGAAATAGCCTCTATGGAATGTGTCGCTGTGTCCTTGTATGTGAGGGCGAGGTGGCGGCCTTGGGCAAGGCCCCTGTGCCCACCTGAGGGCCTGGATAAGAACTGCTGCTTTTGTAAGAAAGTAGAAGTGAGCTTTGTGCTTTGAGAATCTAGATGACAGGATTTGAAATATAAAAATTGATGGAGATATTTTATTTCTTTTCCTTAAAATTTTTAAAAATAAATTATTCTAAGGTTGCTTTGTGAAACAGAAGTTAAATATTTATCCTTTCAATGTGAACAATACTCAGAGTCCATAAAGCAAATATGCTCTTCTTGAACTATTTATTCTGATGTACACATTGAAACATCATTACATGTAAATTTGTTTATGACCTTTAAGTCCACTCTGCTTTGGGATTCTTAGAAGTGTTTCAGACTTTTTGATTCTAAAATACATTATTAATAAGGTCCTTTTTAGGATCCTAGCTCCCCAGGCTTAGAGAGGAACTTGAAAGTATCGAGGTCCCTGATCAGGGTGCTGAGAAACACCGGATTGGGGAAGGACTTGCCACCCATAGGTGACGTCAGCTTTGGGGGGACTTCGGCTGGTCCTGGTCTCCACAGGCTGCTCACCTGAGCTAAGAGGATCTCTCTGGAAGTCCTCTGCCTCTGAAGTCCTTTGCCAGGTCAGGCAGCCGCCCTCCAGGCCTGGTTTTCCATTTCTCTGTGTTTGGGTGTTAATGTACAAAGCTTTTAAAGTGCTTTGTCAGGGGAGGAAGGCCAGCAGGATTAGAATGGTCTGACGATTTGTGATTTTCGAGAGCGAATATTGATGTTTCCTGTTAGGGGAACTCTATGACTGTCATGTGGCTTTGGAAGTCTGTGCAGCCCAAGTGATTGCTCTGTGACCGAGTTCCTGAGTATGTCAGAAGCTAACCTTGCGTTTTCCCACTTGCCTCTGTGGAGCCTGCTTCTTCACTGTGTACAGACACAGTTCATTCTTACCTACGCTCCTCAACACTTGTTTTGTTCATCCTTTGTCAAATGAATCTTTCCGCCTGTGGCACAGGCAAGCAGCACATTTGGGATTTTTATCCTGTCATCTGACACATTTGCAATGCATCTCTTAGCTGGTATCACCTGAAGATGTAACGGTCCTATCTTCATCAGACACTGGCTAAATGCACAGCTGTCATGTCATCTTGTAGTTATGGGGAGCAGCAGTGTGTGGTAGAGTCCATTGGGGGACAGAAGGCCATTTCTTTTGTGTACAATAGCTACAGTTGCCAGCATTGTGACCATCCCCACAGGCAGACAACTTGTGGTTCAGTGCTGTCCTGGGCACCAGGCTTTATTCAGAAGTTTTGAAAGCTGCTTCTCAGAGGTTTGACACCCCCAGCTTTCCAGGTTCGCCTTAATGATGTTCCTGAAGGAGTGCAGTGTCTCAAAAGCCCAGCCGGAGTGGAAGGACGTGACTGTGGTTGGCTTCTCACTGAGGAGCCACCATGTTTTTGTAATCTTTGTGCAGTTTGACTATCAAGTCTGGAAGCATGTGAATGTAATCTAAATAGATTGCTGATACAGTTGTACTAAAACAGTAAATTTTCCATGTCTCTAACTTTGTGGTCTGTTCATATTACACGATGAGTATTTTAGAATAAAAGTTTAAGATAATGAGATGTGGGACCTTTACGTTTTCTACATAAAATAATACATAAAGTCTTTCTGCTTGGAACTTTCAGAAAGTCATTTATAGCAAGAGTACATGGATGTGGCCATGATAAAGATGTGTGCTTGTCTGAGCGATTGCCTTTTTTTGGAGAATCTGATCTCCTCTTTCCCCTTACAGATGACGTGTTCCATACAGTAAGATAAGATAAAAGACTTCGAGACACATGGGCCTCCCTGAGGATGGCCAGGTCCTGTTCTTTCACTTTAAGGCCTCTTTTTGTCTATGCTTTGAGTTTCTAGGTCAGCATAGTTTGAGCTGTTTGCCCACCAGGTAGCCTTCAATTCAAATTAAGTTTATAACCTTTTGATTAACTCAGAATTTTGGAGGAGCTCGAGCATGAAATTATTGACCATAAAGGGCAAATGTACTTTGTTTAAAAAGGAAAGAGAAAGTGATATGTTAAGATGTATGGAAAAACTCTGTGTGTGTGTGTGTGTGTGTGTGTGT
>PVIR01020973.1:0-29957 GCA_004026965.1 Petromus typicus | reverse complement strand
CGCCGGGGGGGAGGGGCGCGGAGGGAGCGGCGGGGGCGGGGCCGCGCGCAGGTAGCGTCCGGCGGCGGGGGGGGCGGGGCGGCTCGGGTTACCTCGGGGGTGGCTGGGGAGCAGCCCCGGAAGTGGGGCGCGGGGCGGGGGCTGATCGGAGATCCCGAGGAGTTTTGCGCGCGAGGGGGGGGTCACATGAGGTCAGGAATCTGGGAGGCACCCGGATCCTGAGGGTCGTCAGGTAAGGGGAGGGATGGCGGTAGGAGATCAGAGCTGCAGGGAGGACAGTTTTGGTAAACGCGGGTCGAGATGAGGAGCACCCCAGGAAAAGCGAGTGTGATCAGAAGGGATATGGCAAACTACCCCGGTGTTCCCTTCCAGGGTCTGTGCAGGTCAGGCCCCGGGGTTTCCTTTTTTCTTCCCACACCTCGTCCCTGAAAGGCTCTGCCAGCTGCTCTGAGGCTCAGGCCAGTGGGTGGGTGTTGGTGTGGGGCTGCAGCCGGCAAAGTCTGGAACGGAATGCCTTGCGCGGGCATCGTGTTTACCACGTGGGTGGTCCTTGTCCGCCCCGCCTCCGTCCGGATGCCCTGCAGGGAGGTGGCCCCTGTTATTGCAAGCGTAGGTGCCTTGGAGGGTCTTGAATTCTTTGGGATCGGAACCTGAGGAATGGGAATTTACAGCCGATGCTATGGTAGGCCTCTCCCTTGCATCCAGTCCCTGAGCCTGAGTTTTGCGCTGCACCCCCTTCAGAGGTGAAAAACTGGGGAGATGAACGACTAAAGTTAGACTGTTGATGGGGTGAAGGCAGGTCACTATGAGAAGTGAAGGGGTGGAATCGGGCACATAAACTCCGGCAGGAACCTTAGGGACTCCTGGTCCCCGGGTCCACTTCACTGATGGCTCACTGTCACCAGTTCTTCAGCTTCTCTGGTCCAGAGGAGAAAACTGAGGGATGTATCCTGTCTTGTGTCCTGACTACAGAGCGGCTTGTCGGGGTTGACCAGGCACATTGACTAAGGAACGAAGTGGAGGAAACTGGTGCCCACTTGGGCCTTGCCTCGTGCTCCTAGGGGTAGCTCCGCCCCAGGGGGATGGGACAGGGAAAGCTTACTTTCAAACTGGTTGCACGTTTTCTGCCACTCTTCCCTGGGAGCCCAGAGGTCAGGGGCCAGGTAATGGAGGCGGGATGTTGCTGGCTCTGAGGTGGGGTTTTGCGTAGTGTGTCTAGGCTGTTTTCCCCACTTGGGTTCCTTGCCAAGCCGCCCCAGGTGTTGCTCCTCCTTGATGGACTATCTGGTATCTGTTACCGGGGTCTCCAGGGAAATCGGCTTTAGGACAGTTGGTCTCTCCAGGAACCTCAAACTGCTGGCCTGAGTGGTATCAACTGGTTTTTCTGAGTCTTAACGATAGCTTATCAGCCGGATTCCCTTGTGTCCCCAGGCCCTTGTAGTTCCTAGCACCCAGCTCCAGCCCTTCTCTGCCCTGACCAGCCACGTGTTCCGAGAGGGGTGGAGGGGCCAGGCTCCCTGATTCATGGGAAACAGCTTTCTGCGCTGCAGCCAACACTTTGGTGTTTGAGTGTCCCTCTTGCCAAGCCCATCCCTGTAGGTCCAGCCTCCTCCGTGTCATCTCAGGGCCTTTGCACCTGTTCTTCTCACCCTTTGGTGGTGTTTGTGCCTTGTAGGTGTTAGCACCTTATTTCCTGCCTGGTTAGGGCAGAGATCTCTAGCGATGTGTCCTTGGGCCTGATTGGGAAGGAGAGTGCCAGGCCTTTGCCCTGAGCTGGAGGATAAGGCATTGGTAATAACAACTTGGGGTACACAAACAGCAGGGCAAAGTGTGTCCCCATATACTCCCAAGAGGACAGTTCCACCATTGTGTGTGGACCCCCTGCTGGGAGCTAGGAGGGGTCAGCCTTCTGGGGACTTGGGCTCTGCTGCAGGTGACTAGCCTCAGACAAGGAGTCGGTCCAGAGTGTTCCAGGTCGCTCTTTGTGAAAATACGGTAGCATAACAAGAGGAAGACACAGGGAGCCAGGGGGTGGAGAGATTTCGGTTGGGTGGTCAGGGAAGGCTTCCGGGAGAGCCTTGGACAGAATAATAAGAGATGAGCGGGGGAGGGGCGCGCGAGAACACATTCAAAGCTTTTGTTGAGTGTGTGCCAGGCTCCCACTAAGCGCTTGAAACGTTTTGTGTTCTTGAGGGAAGGAGTGAGGGATGACCCTCCCGTGGAGACAGATTCTCAGTGCCTTCTACAGGAAAGAGAAGCCCTGTTTTGGCTTTCTGAACTCCCTAGCAGTCCAGAAAAAAGTTAAGACCCCCTTGGCCTGTATCCACAGTCTTTTAACCCTGTCTGGATGTTGGGGAGCCCCAGGAGGCACTTAAACTTGGCTCATGAAGGATCTGGGTTTTGGTAGGATGGGTCAGCAGGGAAGATGAGAGTTGTCCTAGAGGTGGGGGTTCAGAAAGCCTGGGTTTTTGGGTAAGGTCTGACCCCGGAGTTTAGAGCTCACAAGCAGAGCCCATGACTGAGAAAGGCCCCTGCCCGGCCCAGGTGGGAAACCTGACCTGGCCCTAAGGGCATTGGAGCCATCCTCTAGTCACACTGCTCTTCTGGGTGGCTCTGAGCATGGCTCTGCACTCTATTCCTTACAAGCCTGAGGCTGGGGACGCCTGTGTGTTGGCATTACCCCTATTCCTGTGCAGGGAACTCCTGCTCCTCTTTATTCAAAACCCTCTACTCCCTACATTTATTCTCTGGGAACCAGCTAACCTCAGAGACCATGAGGTGGCCCGTGTGTGGCTATTATTACCATCCACTCTACCTGCCTTAGTAGAAATGTCAGTGTCCTTAGAGACCTGGGGCCCTCCCCCAGTGCCTCTGCATTGGATGTTGTGCAGCGTGAGGAGAGCCACGAGACCCTGTTCATAGCTCTTGACTTCTTTTTGAGATGTTTTAAGGTTATAGTTGGTTATGTTTGTTTTTGTTTTGAGACAGGGTCGCACTCTGTAGTTAATGCTGGCCTTGAACTGACCATATAGCCCTGGCTATGCTCAAACTCATGGCCATCCTCCTTAGCCTCCTGAGTGCTGAATTACAGACGTGTGCCACCGATGCCTGATGAAGTTGTCTTGAACTCACTTTGTAACCCAGGCTGACCTTGGACTTGGATTGATCTTCCTGCCTCAGCTTTTTGAGGGCTAGGATTACAGGTGTGTGCCACCATGCCAGGCCCAGAGCTTCAGACCTCTTGGGTCTCTGCTTTCCAGCCAACAAAGCCTGCTCTGCAGTGTTCTTGACCAGAGCAGCCCTGCCCCTGCAGAATCTTGCATTGTCTGGGAACACTGGTTGTCACAGGTCAGGTGAGGGTGCTGCTGTTGTCCAGTGGGACATGGGGTCAGGAGTGTGCTACAGCCTGGGACAGTATGTACAGCAGCCATTCCACAGAGAATGGGAATTCCTGACTTGTGGGTGTTGTGAGCATTACATGTTAAGAGTATCTGCTGTGATCAGGCCCTGGCATGAAGACATAACGTGGGGACCCTTGGGATGTGCTGCTGCCCCTTAATCCCGCAAAACCTGTGAAGTCCTGAGAGATACTGAGAGGCCTAAGATGTCCTTCTTCGGAAGTTTTTAGTCCAGATAGGGGCCAAGGACATGGATGGGCACAATTTTTACATTGCCACCAGCAAGCTAAGTCTAAACTTGCTAAGGTTCTTTAGTTGTCTACTTAGAACAATCGTGTGAATTGGCTGCTGCTCTTAGCCTGGGTATAGTTGGAGAGATTGACGTTAGGGATAGGTGGTGTTACAGATGTTTTCAAGGAGCTCTACTGAGAGTTTGAAGCTTTGTAAGAGGTTTGAACCTAGTAAGGTACAATCTGGCCTGTGTCTCCAGGTTCCTGGATTCAGCCAAAAACAACTAGGAGTTTGAAAAATTACCCTGGGTAGAATGTTGCAAGCATAAGTTCTTACCATTCCCTACAGGTTACAGTATCACAGATCAGTGTTGGAGGTCAGCTGGAGAGTACTTAGAGTCTGTGGGAGGACACAAAAGAGATTTTGTGCAAAAACCCAACTATTTATATGAGGTGCTTGGACATCCATGGTCCTGTGTGCCATGGAGAGTCCTGGCACAACTCATGGGTGCCCGGCTGTCATGACACACACACGACCTCTCAGCACACGACCTTTCCCGGCTCATCCACTGCCTGCCTTCATGTGAGTCACATCAGTGACACAAGTGCCATCTCAGGGCCTTTGCGCTTGTCTTTGGGTCCAGACGGACTCAGGAGCCATCTGAGGACAGAGGCAGAGCTGCTGCTGGGCTCGCACTGGAGCCGACCAGGTAGAGCGCTGTGAGGAGGCTGAGACTGGGGACCGCTTATTCCTTGGGGGAGGTGGGGTGGAGGAAGGCTGGCTGGAGGACAGCTAGGAAGACTCCCCTGGCAGGATCTCATACCACTCTGATTCTGGAGGGGCATCTGAGTCGGGGAGGGGACACCCAGGCAGCTAGTGGATCCCCATTTCTGGAGGTCTGGGGTCTCTCTTAGCAACCCCACATCCCCGTCTGTGAAATGGGTGGATTCCTGTTGCTTCACCGCAGTGCTCCATCCTTGGGCTGTCTGTGGTCCTTGGGCCCATTCTCGCCCCTCAGGTTGTTCACAGGAGCCATGGGCAGGGCAGGGGGGTGCACTTGTGCAGAGCGCCTGCTGCTTCACAGGAGCCCAGTGGACGGTGGGACCTGCTGGTTATGGTCCTGTCACAGCTGCAGGTCTGAGGACAGCCCTTCAGGGAAAGAAGTCCAGTCAAACATGCACATGCTTAAAAAGCACCTTCCCAGGGCCAGCAGCCCACACGGCCAGGCGGCACTTGTCTCCCTTGCCTGCGCCATCTCTTGTACCTGTGCCCCAGACGGGCTGTGACCCCTCGTCCCCCGGTGATAGGGCTGAAGGACCTTCCTGAGCTTTCCTCCTCATTAAACCCTTAACCGTTCTACACGTTGTCTCAGTCCATTTAGGCTGCAGTAACAGACTGCCTCATACCACCTGCTGAGTTTTGAACAGAAAGTTGTGGGTGTGTATGTGTTCCAGTGCCCAGGATCAGACTCAAGAGTGCTGCAGTACTGAGCTGGTCCCCAGCTCCCTCTTTTTGTTTGTTTGGGGGCGGCCGCTGAGTGAGAAAAATGCACTGGACAAGATATCTGGGCAAGACTCAGACCAGGACCTTTCCCCCTTCTGTAACTTCTTGAGCACTGGGATTATAGGCACATAATATCATACAGGCAAAAGGTTATTTTCTTGCCTTCTTTTTCTTTCCGATGTGCCAACAGTAGAGCCCAGGGTTTCTCTGTTAGGCGAGCACTTCACTGCCAAGCTGCACCTCCATTCCTCACAGAAATGTGTTGCTCACAATGCTTGAGACTTAGAAGTCCAGTGGGTTGAGGGTCTGGTCCTCAGAGATGGCACATTTGGGCTCTTCCCAGGGCGTGGAACTCAGTGCTGAGAGTGGGCTGTTGGGGACTCATCCTCTCCTCAGTAATACTGCACTAAGACATAGGTTCCAACAGAGGAATTGTGCTGGGGGTGTGGCTATGGCTGGAACGCTGGCTGGCATCTGCTAGGCCTGTGGTTTGATCCCTACCACCTCTGAAGAGAAAAATGTATGTTTAATAGCTGTGTATGACAGAACTCAGGGCCTCACTTATGCCGGGCGAGTACTGGCCACTGACCTACATCCCTGGCCCTTTATTTTCTCCTTTGCTGAGAGTGGACCCCAGAGCCTTACTGTTGTTGATCATAAACCCTTACCATTGAACTACCCACCAGGCGCCCACCTTTTGGAGGGACCAGACATTAAAGATATTGGAAGCAGCACGTCAGTGTCATACTGCTACTTCAAACCGTCAGCCAGGATGTTCCTTTTTTTTTTTTTTTTTTTTTTTTTTTTTTTTTTTTTTTTTTTTTTTTTTTTTTTTGAGATAGGGTCTCACCCTGTCTCGCCCTGAATTTGTAGCACTCCTGCCTTAGTCTCCTGATAGCTGGATTATAGGCATGCGCCACCACGCCCAGCTATTTTCTGTGCCTTTGACAGTCCCCCGTGAGGCTGCGATCTGTTGCCCTCGCCTGTGCTGGCTAGGGAATTCCTGAGAGCTTTTCCCAAACAGCAGGCAGTTTCCATTCCCAGGAATAGTCTTGCCAGGCATGTGACCGGACAGCCATGAGAGGCACCATCCACTCAGGGCATGGAGCCCCAGCTGGGGCCCTGGCTGCAGGCCACCCCCTGGGGCAGCTCACCTGGTGCTTGTCCAAGTTAATGTTTTGGACACACTGAGTAACAAGAAAGAGGGTGAAATTGGAAGTAACGGGAACAGTTGCTCACGAACTCCGTACATGATTCCACCATGTTGGTCACAGGAGTGAGCCGTGCAGATAAACTCCCTGACCCCCTGGGGCCAACTCAGTTGGGACTGTGGCACACGCCCTCCACCCCAGAGCTCTGGTGGACAGATGTACAATACCACTGGCATTTGAATTCAGGATGCCAGGGTGGTTGGCTTGTTAAGAAAGCTGTCTTCTGCCCTTCTGACCCCCTCCAGGCTTAAAGAGCCCTGTATGACTTCTACATGTCACAGAGCCCTGGGACGGGCACGGTGGCCCACAGGAGACGGCATTCTGTTGAAGCCCTGTGCACTCGCCCTGCTGCCTCTGGCCCCCCAGGTCAGCTCTGTTGTTGCCTGTCAGAGCAGGGTGGTGCCCTGGCATGGAGCGCATTGGTCTGTGCAGCACTGATGAATAGGCACAGCCTCTGCCAGGCCCCCAGCTCGCTAGCTCCTCCTGCCCCAGTGTGGTGACTGTTGAGGGATCATGGAAACCACGCTCCCACCTAGACCAGCGATGCTGGAGCCTCAGTGTTGGGAGGTGAGTAAAGGTGCCCTGCGGGGAGGTGGAGCAGAGCCAGGTAAACACTCCAGGCTGAGGCACAGCCAGCCACAGGAGAAATTGGACCCTGAACTGATGCCTAGCCCAGACCTGAGCACCTTGAGCTACGGAGTGTGAAGGTAGTCTGCTCTTGGTGGTGGCTGCTTATTGTGCTGGGGCCAGACTCAGTATGTGAAAGGTGTCGAGCCCTGACTCTGTGGGTCAGCATCTCCCAGAAGCCCCTCAGTATCCATGTGTGTATTCCACATCTTCAGATTCTGCAAGGGAGTCCAGGGCTAGACAGAAGGGCACTGGGGTCTCTGCAGCCCTGTTCCCTCCACAGGGCAGGAGGAGTCCTGTGTGCTCTTGGCTGAGTCTTTTGCACCAGTTGCTCCTGCACCCCAGCCAACATGTCCGGTGTTTCCTGCTTCCCTAAGAATTTCAAGAATTTCCTGCTGGGGTTTTGCTCAGTGGTTCTGGCACCTGTCTTACAAGCACAAGGGCCCAGGTTCAATCCTTGGTAACCACATACCATACTGGGCGTGGAGACTAACCTGGGCAGGTTAGCCAGACTCTGTCTCAAATTATAATTAAAAAGCACTGGGGGGGGGGGGTTTGTGCCGTGGGACAGGGATTTAGCTCAGTGGTTCTGACGCCTGTTTTGCAAGCGCAAGGGCCCGGGTTCAATCCCCGGTAACCACATACAATACTGGGTGTGGAAACTCATGCCCAGCAGCAATCAGTACTACATACCACAGTGCCGGGCGTGGTGGCTCACACCTGTTATCCCAGCACTTCGGAGGCAGAGGCAGGAGAATTGCTGTGATGTGAGTTTGAGGCTGAGCTCAGGGCCAGCCTGAACTACAAAGTGAGACCCTGTCTCAAAAAACCTAAAAAATGAATTTCAGGGCCTGCACAGCTGAGCACCTTCTGTGCCTGCCAGGGCTCGCCACACACCTGTGCTGTGCCCAGGATGGGGGGTGTGATAAGGCTTTCGTTCTTGTCCTTACACAGCATTTGCATGGTGTACAGGTCACAAAGCATGGATATGAGGACACCCATAGGTTTCTTGGAAATGCAGTAGCATTTTATATGAGGCGTCTCGTGTATGGCATCTCTGCTGGGCACTTTCTGGTCTGTGGGACAAGTAACTTCACACCTGTGACTAGAGAAATTTATTTTAGCTTACAGTTCCAGAGGGTTTATTCAGTGCATGGTCTGCATGATCGGAGGGTGTTGCGGGGGACAGCTGGTTACCCTATGATAGCCAGGAAGCAGAGAGAAGGAAGAAGTGGGGCCCTGCTTTAGCCCAGCCCCATTTCCCAGCGGCTCAATCAGCCCTAAACTCACTCATTAATGGGTCTACTGATAGATCAGTGCATTCAGGATCTGGTCACCCCTAGGGAGCATTTTAGACCCAAGCCACAACAACAGCATCTGCCTCGGAGTGTTTCCATATGAGCATGTGCAGGGCATTGCCTGAGGCCCCTGAATATATGCAAGGGACGGGCTGTACTTGACTGTGCAGGGTGCGGAGGCTGGAACCCAGGCCTGGTACCTGCTCAGCAGGCACTTTCCATCCCGGCCTAGTCTGCTGTCTTCACGTTAGCAGATGTGTGAGTTCGCTTGGTGGCTCACCATGGTTTGGATTGTCATCTCCCTGGTAGTCAGTTAGTCCCTGCTGGTGGTTTTGGATAATTGCAGGTGTCACCCAGGTGGCAGTACTGGCCTTGTGTTTCCATACCATGCCTTTGAGGTATGCTGTGTGCCTGTGTGCCCAGAGCTGGGATGGCTTGTACTGCTGCGTGGGGGCAGGATATTTGGGTGTGTGCCGGTGAGTGTACACCTGCCAGCCTCTCTGCAGGGGTACTGCGTGTGGCCACTCTGCCCTGTAGACGGCTCACAGGTTGAACAGCATAGGTGGGTATCAGTATCCATGTGTGTATTCCACATCTTCAGATTCAGTTAATTGTGCAATTGAAAAAACTCAAGAAAAATATTTCTGAGGATTAAAGTCATTAGGGGAAAACGGGCATCTGAACTGGGGTGGTGGGACCCACCTGTCATCCCAGCATTCTGAGGGTAGAACAGGAGGAGCTCGTGTGGGTTCAGCCCAGGGGAGAGAGGGGGAGAGGTTCACAGTTCAATGCACAAGCCTTGGCTTCAGTTCAGTCCCCTGTGCCACTAAAACAATCATATCTGTACTGAACACATGCAGACTTTTCTTGTCATTACTTTCCCAACACCAGGGTAGGTATGGAGTGTGTACATCACCTGTGTAAGCTGTTACCATCTAGAAATGCTCCAAAGTCTCCAGATGATACACTGTGCTGCTGACCGGAAGGGACTTGGAACACCTCAGGTTTTGCTGTTCACAGAGGCCCCCAGGAGATGCCCCCCTGGGATACCAAGGGGTGCCTCTCTGTCATAAGGCAGGATTGTGCTGGGACATGAGGCCAGCCAGTCCTGTCAGGGATGACAGATTGCATCATGGGTGTCTGAGCTTCCATTTTTACCTTTGTGTCACCTGTGCAGCCGCTGCCATGGCCCAGACTCTGCAGATGGAGATCCCTAACTTCGGCAACAGCATCCTTGAGTGCCTCAACGAGCAGCGGCTGCAGGGCCTATACTGTGATGTATCAGTGGTGGTCAAGGGCCACGCCTTCAAGGCCCACCGGGCTGTGCTCGCAGCTAGCAGCTCCTACTTCCGGGACCTGTTCAATAGCAGCCGGAGCGCAGTAGTGGAGCTTCCGGCAGCTGTGCAGCCACAGTCCTTCCAGCAGATCCTCACGTTCTGCTACACGGGCCGGCTGAGCATGAACATGGGTGACCAGTTCTTGCTCATCTACACAGCTGGCTTCCTGCAGATCCAGGAAATCATGGAGAAGGGCACCGAGTTCTTCCTTAAGGTGAGCTCCCCGAGCTGTGACTCCCAGGGCCTGCATGCCGAGGAGGCCCCGTCGTCCGAGCCGCAGAGCCCCGTGGCACAGACGTCGGGCTGGCCAGTCTGCAGCACGCCGTTGCCCCTGGTGTCACGGGTCAAGACGGAGCAGCAGGAGTCGGACTCCGTACAGTGCACACCTGTGGCCAAGAGGCTGTGGGACGGCAGCCAGAAGGAGGCTGGAGGTGGCAGCGGGGGCAACGGCAGCCGCAAGATGGCCAAGTTCTCCACGCCGGACCTGGCCGCTAACCGGACGCCCCAGCAGGCCCCGGTGGTGGCGGCTGCGGTGGCAGCTGGGGGCATGATGAGTGGGCCTAGCACGTCGGAGCGGACCAGCCCTGGCACCTCGAGCGCCTACACCAGCGACAGCCCTGGCTCCTACCACAATGAGGAGGATGAGGAGGAGGAGGCAGGCGAGGAGGGCACAGACGAGCAGTACCGGCAGATCTGTAACATGTACACCATGTACAGCATGATGAATGTTGGCCAGACAGGTAGGGTGACTCCACACACACTCTCCCGGACCTACATGTGGATGTGTAGTGCACATGCACATGCTCTCTGCTCTCTCCCTGCAGCCGAGAAAGTGGAGGCCCTCCCTGAGCAGGTGGCCCCTGAGTCCCGCAGCCGCATCCGGGTTCGACAAGACCTGGCGTCTCTCCCTGCTGAGCTCATCAACCAGATTGGCAACCGCTGTCACCCTAAGCTCTACGATGAGGGGGATCCCTCGGAGAAGCTGGAGCTGGTGACAGGTGTGCTGGCTATGCTTTGTCCCCAGGTCCTTGTCACCTGCCCATGGGCCTCCTGTCACACTGGTTAGAGGCCATAGATATACCTCACCCATTTCCCCACCTGGGCTGATGTGTGCACAGCCTTGTTGGTGCATGTCGGGCCTGGCACCTCTGTTCCTCTTGGCCGGCCTCTGCAACCCAAGGCCTTCTGGTCTGCTTCTGGGGAGGCCAGGCCCCACAGAAAGGATAGGCGGGTTCCAAGAAGGGAACAGGAACATGGGACATCCTGACCATCCCTTGCCACCTTCCTCACCAGGTACCAATGTGTACATCACGAGGGCACAGCTTATGAACTGCCATGTCAGTGCGGGCACGAGGCACAAGGTCCTGCTGCGGCGGCTTCTGGCCTCCTTCTTTGACCGGTGAGGCGCTCACCAGGGCCCCGGGTGGGGGCAGGTGGCCCATACCCTCACCCATAAGAGGCACTGACTCCACCTACTTCTCATCACCTCCAGGAACACACTGGCCAACAGCTGTGGCACTGGCATCCGGTCCTCCACCAACGACCCCCGACGCAAACCACTGGACAGCCGGGTCCTCCATGCCGTCAAGTGTGAGTAGCCTTCCCGGGCATGAGGGCCAGGGTTGTGGGGGTCTTCTGCGTTGGCCCTGAGGGATTGGTGGATTCAGAGCCAGGAAGGACTTTGAGGTTGAGCACGGTGCTGAAGGAAAGGGAGACTAAGAATCTCATGTTTAGGCTGACGTGGCAGGGAGCAGTGGCCAGGCAGTGTTGCCAGCCTGACTGTCAGGGGGTCCTGTCGGATTGCGGGCCAGCTCTCTGGGTGCCTGGGCCTCCCATCCACCCACCTGTCGAGGCCGGGCCTGAGCTGCTGTTCTCTTACAGACTACTGCCAGAACTTCGCCCCCAACTTCAAGGAGAGCGAGATGAACGCCATTGCGGCTGACATGTGCACCAATGCCCGCCGTGTGGTGCGCAAGAGCTGGATGCCCAAGGCCAAGCCACCCCTGGCGGAGGGTGATGCCTACACCTCTTTCATCAGCGACACGGGCAAGATGGAGCCGGACATGATGGGCATGGAGCACAGCTTCGAGACGGCCAGTCATGATGGCGAGGCTGGTCCCTCAGCAGAGGTCCTCCAGTAACACACGGGACCCTCCCCGCGGGCTGTCACACTCCCCTCCCGTCACACACCCACCACCATCTTGGTCACGAGCTACTGTCTACCCCTCCCCATAACCCGCGGGGGTGCTGCATGCTCCCGGCCCCTCTGCCTCCCTGTCCCACTCCTTCCCCACTGGAGCCGGTGGAGAGGGCGGGCTGCCTGGGACGCGCGCAGTCGGGAGCCCCGTCCCCCTCCCAGCCCTCTGGTCATTCCAGCTCCCAGGCCCGGCTTGGGGAGGGGCCGGCTTGGGGGGCCCTGGGGACTCGGGGTGCCCAGGTGCTCTCAGGACCCCTCCACCACCTCCCAGTGCTTCCACGTCTCCAAAGCGCCTTCCTGTCAGTGTCCCTCGTCTGTCCCTGTGCCTGGGGGCTGGGTAGGCGAGGCCGGGGGACTCCATAGCTAGGGAACAGGCTCAACTGAGGCTAGAGAAACTCCACAACTGATGGACAGAAGGTGGCCAGGGCAGCCCACACCCCTCTCCTGGCCCTTTGCTCTTGGTCTCTGTCACCCTGTGGGTCCCCTGGGGCCCAAGTGAGGCTGGTCCTTAGTGAGGGGGGCTCTTGGGGAGTGACAGGGGTCCTGGATGCCAGGGGGATAGGGTCCCAGGCTCACAGCACAGCATGTGAGTGTGCACGTGTGCATGTGTAGGTTTGCTTTCGGAACAGATGGAGGTAAAAGAGGCAGAAAGGCCAGGGTTGGAATGGGGGAGCAGGCTGAAGGTGTCGCCTTTCCCCATCACCACCCCGCCCAACGGCAGGGCTTCCAGCCCCTCACCCCCTGTACATACTTTTTAAGAATTTTTTTAGCGAATGAAATATTAAAGTATAAGATTTCCTTTTATTTTTCAAACCAATGGGACTGTGTCTGAGGTCCCCCTGGGTCCCGGGGGGCCATGGAAGGCAGGACAGGTGGGCAGGTTGAATGTGTGCATGGGTGGAACGTGGGTACCTGGGCTCCTGTGGGTCCAGCCAGCCCCTCCCTCTTCCCTACCCCAGGGCTGTAGTTTTTGAGGGTGTCCCAGGCCTTGGCTGATGGCTGAGCCTCAGTCCTGGGGGGGGCAGGGCAGGGCCCATGTCCATTGTTAGTGGTTATTTGTGGATTTTTTTTCTCTCACCATTCCTTTTTTTTCTTGCCCAGAATGAGTGGTTTTGGTTTTTGAGTTATAGGTGTGAAGGGAAGGGTGGTCCCGCCCCCCAGTCACTTCTCCATCGCATGTCTTGCTTCCGCCCTGTGCTCCCTGCCTCCTCCCGCCCAGGCCCTGCCCTGGCTCCCCCCTTCCTCTGCCCAGGCTGGGTAGTGTAGGGGTCAGGGTGGAGCCAGGCAGGCAGCTGGGCTGGAGCTTGGGAGTTGAGTTGGAGACCCATCCCCCGCCCAGCCTGCTGGGCTCCCTCCTGACATCTGCTTGTTGCAGGGTGGGGGTGTCGGGCCCGCTTCCTGGGCCCACCCCAGCACCTTAGTCCTGGTGGTCCAGTGTGGAGGGGGAGTCGACACCCCCAGCTAAAGCACAAGCACCTTAGTCGCACTCCCTCTCCTTCCCCGCCCACCATAGCGATGATCCCAAAGCACAAAGTCCTGGTCACTTGGTGAGCAGCTGGCCTTGGGGGCCCTAGCCAGACCCCAGGAGGAAGTGGGTGGTCCCGACAGCCCCCCCTCCCCACCTGGCCTGCAGAGCTGGGTGAGTGGCAGAGCCTGTGGTTTTCGGGGACCCCAGGAGGGCTTCCTGGGCGATGGGGGTGGGTAAGGGGTGCAGAGGAGGAGACTCCTCACTAGGAGAGCCAAAGACAGGGTTGTGCCTTACCCGGGAGCCACCCCTGCACCCCTCCTGCCCCACGAGGCAGCCAGCTGCCTCTGTCCTGTCCCCTGCCCCTGCTCTGAGCTGCATGGCCCCCACCCTGGGCAGCCCAGAGGAACAGGAACGGAAAACTCCATCTCCCAAAAAAACAAAGGACTCTAGGGCCCTCTCCCAGACTCCACTGGCCACCCACATCCCTCTCAGGGGACAGGTCGCCCCCCCCATCCCTGTGAAGTGCCAACGCCCTCCCCAACCCGGGCCACACCCCCAGCCCTCCCTGGCCCGAAGTGAGATTGCACATTAACTACTGTAAGGAGAGGAGCGGCGTTAGGAAATGTGAACCTGAGCTCTCGTTGATACCGATGCGGAGAATAAACAGACGCCTTTGTAACAGCCCTGCGCCTGCTGCTCTCTGGGTGAGGAGGGTGGGAGGGGCGCCAGGGATGTTCTCACCGCTGGCCCTGGCACAGTGGACAGGCCCTCAGAGTGGGAGTGTGGATTTGGGGACCGGAGCTGCAGCCTTCCGTCTGCCAGACAGGCTCCTCCACGGAGGCGCACCCCCGGCCAGCGCCCCTTGCTCCAGTCTGCCTGCTCGTTGAACATGCAGCTCTGGTCGGGTGTGTGTCCCCTGCTATAGAAAGGACAATTAGCGGGAGGGCGCGTTACAGTCAGGGACCCCTTCTGGCCCAGGTCATTGCCTGGGGACAGAGACAGGGCCAGTATCCTGGCCCAAGCTTCCATTCAAATGGGTGAGATGTCTGGTGATGGTTCAGTCACGAAGACACTCGAGTGCATTTCAGGCAGAAGTGCCAAAGGCAGCTCTTAAGGACACCCAGTGGGCCTGAGGACAGCCCTCAGCTGACCTTGCCTTGGCAGCCTGTGGGTAGTCCCAGAGAAACTAGCGTGGCCCCAGGCCCTGAATCTGAGTAGTCGTCAAGATCCCCTCCGATTCCAAAATGAACAAGACACTTCTGTGTAAAAATCATTTTGTGTATGAATCCAGGGCCTTTGTACTGAGCTACGTTCACTTCACTTCATACTGGCCTTCAAACTCGAGGGAATCCTCTTGCCTCAGCCTCAAGTGCTATAGGACTAGAGGCCTGTGCCACCCTTTAACATGCCTGCCAGTCTGAACCACAGGTGGTACATGAATCACTGTCCTATCTGGTGGCTTGGGTCACTCGATTGGACAGTCACGTCTATACCATGGTTCAGAGCTGCCAAGCAGCAAGAATTACAGCTCTTCCGTGAACCTGTTAAAAGGCCTTAAATGAAGCACAGTGGTAACACCTGTAATCTCGGCACTCTGGGTGCCGAGGCAGGACAGACGTGAGTTCCGGTGGAGTGACACTACTTCTCAGACAACCAAAAACAATGCCTTAAAACAGCTGTGCAAGTGCACATCTGGGATTACCTCCCTGAGGCACACAGGACTGGGGCTGAACTTTAGAAGCTCAAGGAAGAAATCAGACAGCAGTTCTCAATGGTAACAAGTGATGTAGTTTTTGTTGCTTTTTAATTTTCTGAGACATGTTCTTGCTTTGTAGTTCAGGCTGGTCCTGAACTCAGCAGTCCTGCCTCTGCCTCCTGAGTGCTGGGATTACAGGCCTGAGCCACCATGCCTGGGACTGTGGTATGTGGTTCTGACTGCTGGTGGGAGCACACCTAGCCATGTTGTATGTGGTTACCGGGGATCAAACTCTGGACCTTGCACTTGCAAGGCAGGCATCGGAACCACTGAGCCAAATCTTCAGCCCAAGTTATCTAGTATTAAAGCCAGAAATACATAAAACAGTCTCCTTCAGTACTGGCTATTGGATCCCGACACACTGTCAGCAGCTGGAAGCCAAAAAGTTTCCTTGGGTTTTTGGTTAACACACCAATAGATGCCAACAGGTATAAAGGCTGGGGTTTTATTTCCAACTTGGCACATGTAGAAGGCACAGGGGCACAAGGCTCTGAGACCCCAGAGCAGGACATAGGTCGACATGTGCCCAAGGACTCCCTGTATCTGCCACCTGAGCTCACTTGAGACAGGACCAGGGTTGAGGTGCTGGTCCAGGCTCCCACCAGCTCAGGAGGACGCTCCAAAGAGCACTCAGGGTCTTGTGGGCAGCAGGGGACCCCGATCAGAGGGAAGAGGGTGAAGAGAGCATGCCCAGCAGCACCACAGCTGCTTCCGGTGTTGCTGGGCCAAAAGAGACAGAGGTCACAGGAGGATCAACCCTTACTTTTTTGGAGCTAGATCTCACTGGATACTTAGGCTGGCCTTGAAATTGTAGTGGTCCTGCCTCAGCCTCCCACATGCCGGGATCCCAGGCGTGCACCAGCATGCCTGGCTGCCCTCAGTCCAGTGGGGGACACTGGGGCCGTCTTCCTGAGCACCTTGTCCCCTAGGGTCTGGGTGTGTCGCATGTTGTATGCATGCTGCCGGGACCAAGAAGGCACCCTCCCCTAGGTAACCCACACACCAGTGTCCCTGAGACACCCAGCCACACTGGGTTCCCCACCAGCTTGTTTCCAAGTGTGAGGGCTCTGACACCACTCCGCCTGTTGGTGCTCTCAGCCCAGGATCAGCTACAGAGGGAGGGTAGACACGCGGTGAGCAAGGACCCTGCGTGGCCCATGCAAACCCGCTGGCATCCTGCAGGTTGCTGTGTGACACCCGGACAGACTGGCTTGTCTGCTGGTATCTGGGTCACGGGTCACATGGGCTAGTAGGGAGGGCCACACCTCTAATCCCAGCACAGTACCAGCAAGGCTGAGGCAGGAGGAGCACAGAGCCAAAGGCCAGTTTAGTGTCTAGAGACTCAAAAGTTCCAACGAAACAAGCAGAGCGGTTAGTCTGCCGGAGACCATGTCCTCAGTGTGCCGCTTGCTAGCCAAGTGACCCCAAGCGCTGTCATGTGACCATTGGGGGAACAAAGGGAGCTCCGATCCTTGTTCTCTAGGATTGGAATGAGGACCTAGAGTTATGTGCTCCACACACAGCAGTGATTCAAGTTATTTCACAGTCCTGGGAGGCAGTCACCGGCCAGACCCCCTGTACTTGAACTTGGTTTCCATCATTTACTGGGTCAAGCCAGAATTGCTCTGCGCTGTCCTTATTCAGTCCTGCTTGCTAGGACTGAGTGCAGGAAGATGAGTACACACATTTATTTAATCTTGTTTTTCTTCTTTTTTCTGTTCCTTTTTTGGGATTAAACCTAGAACCTTCATACTGAGCTCTATGCTGAACTTTTTTTGGCTTTGGTCTTTTTTTTTTTGCACCTTTTGGAGGTAAAGTCTCCCTGTGTAGCTCAGGCTGACCTCAAACTTGTGATCTTCCTGCCTCAGCCTCCCGAGTGCTGGGATTATAGGCATGCACACTGTACCTGGCTTTTTGGTTTTATAGTCCTTTTTTATATTTTCCTTTGGAGATGTCTTGGTAAGTTAAATTGCCTATAATTAGGTTTAACTTTAGGTCCTCCCTCAGCCTCTCAGAGTTCTGGGACTGAGCATGTGTCATGGAACCCAGGTCCACTCTTCTGTTTATCTATTTGTTTGACTGCCTGGTGCAGCCAGGCCTAAGTATTGCTCACTGAAATGCTCAGTATTAGCTTGTCAGTGTTAGTTGCACATGCAGAAAACAGGAAGACACTCCATCAGGGTGATGATGGATGTGGGCCTCAAGCCCTGCACCAGATCCTGTGTGGCCCTGCAGGGGACAGAGGTGAGTGGAAATCAACCTTCTAAAACATAGAGGGCCCCAGGTGTAATGGTGCATGGCTGTAATCCCAGCCCTTGGGAGGCTGGGCCAGGAGGATCATCGTGATTTCAAAACCCAGCTTGGGCTAGAGCAAGACTGTGTCTCAGGAAAAAAAGAAGAAGAAAGAAGAAAGAAGAAAGAAGAAAGAAGAAGAAGAAGAAGAAGAAGAAGAAGAAGAAGAAGAGAAGCAGCAGAAGAGAATAATAATAATAATAATAATAATAATAATACAGGTATCCCTTGATACCCTCAAGAGAATGGGCCCAAGACCCCTCCACTGGTACCAAAATCCATGCATGCTGCTTAAACCCCTTACATAGGATGGTAGGACTTGCAGAGGACTTACACAAGTTGTCCTATAGACTTCAAATCGTATCTAGATGATTTATACAGTGTATCCTTGACTTATGAACTCAATTTGTTCATGAGGGCTGGTTGAAACTCAAGTTGGTCAACTAAAGGTTCAAGCTCCTCTGTTTAGCCTCCCAAGTCTCCTATACACAGGCAGATCTGTGTCCTTAGGCAGTGGCTCAGGATTTGTCAATAATTCCACACAGAGGCCAGAGATTAGTGCAAGGTCCAGAGTTCAATCCCTAGTAACCACATTTTACAATGCCAGACTTGGTGGCTCACACCTATAATCCCAGCACTCAGTAGGCAGAGGCAGGAGGATTGCTGTGAGTTCGAGGCTTGCCTGGGCTACATAGTGAGTTCAGGGTCAGCTTGAACTACAAAAGCAAGACCCTGTTTCAAATAAACCAAAAAATGAAAAAAGACACACAGGGTAGGTTGTTGTAATATTCTTTACAGATTTTTTTTTTTTTTAGTTTTTTGAGACAGAGTCTTGCTTTGTAGTTCAGGCTGGCCCTGAGCTTACTATGTAGCCCAGGCGAGCCTCAAACTCACAGCAATCCTCCTACCTCTGCCTCCCCTGGGACTACAGGCGTGAGCCACCATGCCCGGCACTGCGGTATGTGGCTCTGATTGCTTGTGGGCATGAGTCACCATGCTGGCATTGTTGTATGTGGATACTGGGGATCAAACTAGGGACCTTGTGCTTGCAAGGTAGTGCCAAACCACTGAGCTAAATCCCCAGCCACTTCCCAGAACTCTTTAAGGGTTATATCTGTAACTAGAAGCAGAGGGGGCTTGCATTTGAGTTGTAACTCAAAACTTTGTTCATAAAAATAAAATTCTGAAAAAAAATAAAATTTTGGTCATAACACAAGTTGTTTATATGTCAGACCAGTCATAACTTCAGGGTCCACTGTGTTATCTGATACAAGCCACGAAGAATAGAAGCGTTTGTTATACTGAGGCTAGCTTTGACACAAGATCCTCCTGCCTCAGCCTCCCAAACCCTAGAATTGTAGGTGTGCACCACTACAATGAGATGTTTCTAATTCTTGGTTTGTGGATCTAAGACTGTAAATCCTGGAAATCCAGAGGACTTAGTGGGCACTGGAGGAAAGACCAGGCAGGTGGACAGCCAGTAGCAAAGTACATCCAGACAATGGACACTGGTGTAGAAGGGCCAGGTGCACACAGACACAGAGGGCCAGGCTGGCTCTCCACGGAGTAGGTCACCCAGAGTGATGGATGAGCATATGCAGGATCTGGATGCGTCACCTCTCTGGTGCTCCTCTTTGTGAAGCTGCCAGACTGACTTGGTGACACATTTCTTGCAGTTGAGGGCGGCAGAAATGTTTAGATATTCAAACTCAGGAGGGCGTGGTGACACAGGTATCCCAGTATTCCAGAAGCTGAGGCAAGAGAGCCACTGCCAGCTCAAAGCCAACCTGGGTGAATTCAAGGCCAATCTTAACTATAAAGAGACCCTATCCCGAAAACTAAGACAGCAGTACACCCCTCACTCAGCCCGCTAGGCCTCCTTCATCTGGGCGGCCTCCTACGTGGCCCCCCAACACCTGTCCTTCCAGCAGGGTGTGGAGTTTGAGCCTGCCGGGGTGTGCAGAGACCAAAGGTCAATGCCAGACGCGTGCTGCACCCCGGTGCTCCGCGATCTCTGTGCATCGGGACCACGTCTACTCATTCACCCTGGAATCACAAAAAATGGACCCACGCTGACTTCCTCTCCTAGCTCAGGGAGCGTACAGCCATCACAATCAAGTAACGCCACAGAGTGAGGCCTCCCAGAGAGAAAGAGAAACCACAGGACCGACGTATGGGCATTTCCGCCATTGCGGTAGCCATCTTAGTTGTGGGCAGAGACAACTTCCGGTCTCCACGCCACGCCTTATAGCATGTTCCTCCCTGGGCTGGGGAACAGCGAGCGTCCTAATTCTAGATTCTGGGTCAGAGGCTGCAATCTCAGTTTAAGACCCAGCCCTTCGGGTGGTGCCTGTGCAATCTTTTATCCTTGTGAAGCAATGTAAATACTTGTAAAACCTTTTCTTCACTCAGGTTGTGGCTGTAGACAACCTTTTCTTTATATATTTATAGAAGTTCAAAGTGATATTCACAACATGTTCTAAATTTTGGTCGTAAAAAAACCAAAAAAACAAGCTTTTGCACGTGCCTGCTTAGGCAGGAGGCTGACCCCAACAATAAGTGGGACAGACAGCTGAGAACCAAAGCGCTGGGAAAGTCACCAAAAGTTGAAAGGATTCTTTAGTTTATGAACTTGGTGCAATGGAATTGCAAGGCTGACATCTTTACAAGCAGAAGTACGAAAAATATAAAACGCTTCACGAAATTAACGTGTCATTCTTGCACAGGGGCCATACTAACCTCTGTTATTCCAGTTTCTAGTAATATGTGCTGCCGAAGCAAGCACTGTGGAGAACCTTTTATTTAATTAATTTTATGGTGCTGGGAATTGAACCCAGAGGTTTGTACTTAAGAACATTCCCAGCCCTTGTTTTACTTTGTATTGTGAGACTCGGTATCGCCAAGTCGTTGTCTAGGTTGAGCTTATATTGGAATCACTGAATTTTTGCCAGGTCGCTCCGAGTTGGCCCCGGCTGGTGTCCGTGATGGAGGCAGTCCCGAGCGAGGGTCCGGAGTGCGCGTGAGGAAGGGCGGGGAGAGCTGTTCCCCTTCCTTTCCTCCAGCGGAGTCGCCGCCTGCGCGATCCCGCCGGACTCACCCTTCCTCCTTTCTTGCAAGAGGGGCAAGGTTCGCTTCGAGGTCGCCTGAGCAGGACGTCTGAGAGTGTGTGTGGGGGGGTGTCTCAAAACGTCCAGGGTCATCTTCCAGCGCGCGTGTGCAGGTGGGTGTCCCGGACACGCGACTGCATCTTTGCCGGGTGCGAACCCGGGGATCGTCTGGTGGAAGCACCGAGCAGTCTCCGTACGCCGGTCCCCCTAGCAAGGCAAGGGGAGGGGCATCGCTGGGAGTCCCCGGGCGCCGCCTGTTGTCAGCATCGCCCTATGCGGCTCAAGTTGGCTCCTGGCCAGGAAATGTGCCCACGTAGGGTAGCGGGACCGAGGGACGGGTGCCCGCAACGGGTCGCCGCCGCGTGTGGTAGGAACAATAAATGGGGACAGTTCTTGTATAGACCTTCTAGGGAGGAAGACTGAGTCCCCACGTGCGACACTGGGTGGAAAATGAGGGTGCTCAGTGCAAGACTGGTAGGCCAAGCGTGCCTTCAATACTAGGTTTGTGGAAGGCTGAGGAGAATAATCACAGATTAGAGCCCAGCCGGGGCAATGTACTGAGACCCTAAATCAAAAATAAAAAAACAAATAAATGGGCTGTGGATGTAGCACAGGGTGAAGGCCCTCAGCTCAATCCCCACCACTGCAATAAATAAATGAATAAAAAGTTGGGGCGGGTGGCAGGAACAACCTGGAAGGGCTATGGTGAGGAAAGTAACTGGCATCTCCCGGGCGAAGGGAATGGCAGGATCGTTGCGTGAGATCCCTGGGGGCCAGCGTCGGTGAAGCCAAGCATCACCCAGGAGCAGGCTGAGGGTTTTGTCCACAGGACCTAGAGCCTGCCTACCCTTCCCCCCGGGAAGCAAAACCCCCACTCGCCCCGCCAGCCGGGCGCCCGGAAGTCCGGGGCCAGAAGGTAGGGAGAGGCGTGCCCAGAGACTCGGGCCCCTCCGGAAGCCCGCCCCCGCCCGCTGCGTTGCTCCCGGCCCCTGTCCTTATTTGGGCAGCCGGAAGCGGCTTGAGTGCCGCCCTACGTCACCGTTTCCAAATTTAGCTCTGGAAGTCAGCGGGCTCCCGCGGCGGGAAGGCTCCGCGCAAAAGGTGGGAAGAGGGTGGCCCTTAAAGGGCCCGCACCTCAGGTGAATGGTGCTAGTGAACAGTTTTGCTGTGCAGTTGGAACTGAGTTTTCTGGGAGCGCGTGGCGAAGGATGGGGCTGACGTCTACTTCGCTCTTTCCTATCACTGCGTGGTGCCTAGCTCCCACCCCAGCCCCGCCCCCCGGGGCGTGGAGGCCGGGCGTCGCCCTGCGTTGTGGTGGGAGCCACGAGCTGGCTACTCGTTTTGGGCTCAGTCTCACCTGTCTGCCTGCCTCTCACCCACCGCCCAGGAGCGGCTGGCGAGCTTGGAGCCTGCAGGATGCAGGTAGGTCCAGGATCCTGCATCGCCGCTGCCCATTCATTCGCTTGGCAGAGCCTGGACAAGTGGCTTTCTTCGTTTTCCCACCTGAAAAGACATAATCCTACCTTCCTCCGAGGTGAAGCTGGAGACCCGAGACTCAGTGGAGAGAAGTTTAACGAGCCTGGCCGACGCGGTGACGTGCTTGGAATCCCAACCCTCAGGAAGCTGAAGCAGGAGGATTGCCATGAGTTTCAGGCCAGCCTGGTCTTACCACCCACTCCCCACCAAAGTTTAACACCTGGCACGTAGAAAGTACTCCAATAAATGGCATCATCTTTCCCGATTCCGAAAACATTAGACGGCTGCACGATAGTAAGTGCAGTGTCCATGGGGGATGCAGGGCTCAACTGGGTCTTTCCTAATGTAAAACTTGCCTCACCACTCGCCAGGGCTTCCGCCGCCAGCACGTGGGTGCGCTGAGCACCACTTGCAGCCTCTCGCTCTCTGGCCGCGCGCGAGTGTAATAGCAGGATGTTAAGTTTGGAGACCAAAACGACAGCTCGGTGTTGCAGTAGGGGGAAGCTCAGTCCGGTCGGCGTTTCGTCCCTTAACCAGGTTGGGTAAATTCCAGTCTGTCGCTTTAAGGAGTCTCTGGCCACAGAGCTGTGGAAAGCCGGGATGCAGCCCTCTGATTGGGCGGGGTGCCCCTGACGTCATCATAGGTATAAAAGGGCTCGAGTGGCCGGCGCCCAGGCAGAGCGTCCTGAGCAGTTAGCGCTAGGAGAATAGACGCATCTTCCTCAGGACATCATCTGCTGCCTGGTTCCGCGTTGCCCAGAGTCCCTGCCACTCTCACCGTCGAGCTGTCATGGAGTTGCAGAAGGAGGCGCAGCGCATCATGACCCTGTCGGTGTGGAAGATGTATCACTCACGAATGCAGCGCGGAGGCCTGCGCTTGCACCGGAGTCTGCAGCTGTCCCTGGTTATGCGCAGCGCCCGAGAGCTCTACCTCTCGGCCAAAGTGGAGGCCCTCGATCTAGAGGCACCCTCGCCGCCCATCCGCTGCCCAGACCCGCGCCTGCACCCTCTGCGGGAAGCGGAAGTACCTACCGCGTGTGCGCCCCTAGACCGGGAGCCACCGTCGCCGGAGCCTATGGACACGCAGGAGGAAGGGGAAGCGCCCCCCAGAGCCGCGGAGACTCTGGCCCGTTGTTCCCCGCGCTCTGCCAGGGTCAGCCGCAAGCGACGCAGCAATAGCCTGAACGACGGCGTGGACGCCGGGCTAGTTCCCAGCAAGAAAGCCCGCCTGGAGGAGCAAGAAGACGGGTCGTCGGAGGTCCCCGATCTCCTGCCGACCCCGCTTGGGCAGGCAGAAGGCGCCTTCCCCAATTTGGCGCGCGTCCTGCAGCGGAGTTTCTCTGGGTTTCTGACCCGCGGCCCCACCGCGCCGCCGCCGCCGCCGCCCCCGGCTCGCGACGCCAAACCGGTCTGTCGCCCAGCGGACCCGGTGCTGAACGTGCTCGTGCGTACCGTGGTGGCCTTCTGAGGACCGAACCCACTGCCAGAGCCAGAGCGTGCGCCAAGCCGTCGGCCCGAGCGCGCAACCCGAGGCGTTAAGCCCTCCCGAGGGCGCTCAAGCTGGTGGGAGCCGAGGAGGAACGGGGCCGCCGCCCAGGCTGCGGGGGCCGCAGAGGGACGGTGCCCAGGAATCGTCGCCCTCCGCGCGGCGGCGGGTCACAACCGGCGGTGGGCACCTTCCGCAAGCCTCACGGCGTCCAGAGGTGCTGATTTTCGGACTGAGACCAGGGCCTCGGCCTCTCCTGCGCTGGGAGAGGGTAGGCTCAGTCTATCAATCTCAGGGTCGGACAGATTTTTTAGTTTCTATGAAGCGCTGGGCCGCCCTTTCAAGACTTTTGAGTGTTTGCTGTTCCAGGTCTAGAGAATTCCAGGCGCTCCCGGCCCCTCCGGTGACATACTTGTGCAAGCGGTCACCGTTGCGTCATGGGGCAGGCGTGGGGAGCTTCCTGTCGCCTGGCGTGGGTGTGGGGCCCAGGAGGAGGCTCTGGGGTGTAGACCGCCCTGGGGAGTGGGAGGAGTACGGCCTGAGTCACTGAGCCCCGCCTCGCCACTGCGGGAGCCCAGCGAGTTTCAGATTCATTGAGGGTTTTTTTGTTTGTTTTTTTTAATTTAAATTTCCTCGTCTGTAAAGAGGTGGTGCGTTGTCCCCAGCCTAGAGAGTGACCTCCCTCTGACACACGGACATTCAGGCGAGATGGACTTCAGGTGGAGGGGGCTGCCAGGCTGAGCTGGGACGGAGAAATGCCTGTCTGGGCGGAGACCTGTTTACCTTAACCCGAAGTGGGTGCCGTCTACCTGGCGTCACGTTAGAAATGTCAGCCAGGACAATAAAGACCACTGCTGTGGAAAATGCGGTCTGTCTGGTTTTATTCCCGCGGGGGGAAGGGCGGGTCAGCAGGTCAGGCGCTGGCGGCTCCGGCCCCAAGAACCGGTCCGACGGTTTACAGTGTGGGCGGGAGCCAGGTCCCTGGGCTTTGCCCCCCTCCCGCGTCCGTGCGGGCGGCCGTCCACTCCCTCTCCCCGATGACAATCCCCCCACTCTAGGTTGGAGATTGTCTTAATTACCCCACAACTTTAGGGGAGAGTGCTTCCTCATTTCAAGCATTACGGGTATTTCCAAATTAAGCGCCTAGACGATTTAAGAAATGGTGCTTGTTGTCTGAGAGAAGGCGTGTGCTGGCTCATGGGCGCGCGTCTGTCTTCTAAGCACCAGAGCTGCCTAGATGAGACTCCACCTCAACATTTAAAAGCTGAGAATACGGCTCAGTGTAAAGGCTCTGGGTTCAATCTTAAAAATCGCAGAAAAACCTTAGGTTTCGGCCCCTCCTCACCCCGATGGTGGGAGGTGTGGAATTCGGGGCCGCGCTTGTTCTGTTTTTGTTTGTTTGAACCAAGAACTAAGTAGTTTAAGCTGGCCTAGAGCTCACTTTGAAGCCCGGGCTGTCCTCGAACTTGCAGCAGTCCTCCTGCCTCAGCCTCTAGTGTTGAAATTCAAGCATGTGCCATTAAGCCGGCCTCTGGAGCGCGCTTTCTGTCCAGCCCCTCTTCCACAGTGTAGCTGTGTGTCTGGAGAGGTGAGATTCTAGTCTTTAAGTTTCTCTCCCCTGGAAACGGGCCTCCAAACACGGTCCCGTTACACTCTTGATTCAGAAATGACCTAGTAGTCGTTGTCCCCCTCCGACTTGGATCAGCCCTCAGCTCCTGGAGCCGGCCTCCATAGAAAACGAGTTCCTCCTCCGCAGGCCCAGCGCGCCGGCCGCAGGCACTGCCTGGGGCCGGGGGAGGGTTAGCGGCGAGGACAAAGAAGCCGCAGGTGTGCGGGGGAGGAGGGCGGGAGGCGCGGGAACTGAGCGCCTGCTGGGCCTGCGACTGGCGGCAGTGGCCCCCAGCAACCTCCCGCCTCCCGGTGACCCGGGGCACCTGATCCGAGACGTGGGGGAGAACCCTCCGCAGAGACCTCGGGCCTACTCCCAGCCTCCACCGCCTCCGATTCCTTCCGGGAAAATGTGGGGATTCGGCACCACCCACAACGCCCCAAGGGGACCCGGGAAGTCCCTGGAGGCCAGGGAGGGGCCGGCGCGCATCCTGTCGGAGGAACTGCTGGGCCTTTCCTTCCGGGGGAAGCCGCTCTGGACCCCCGCCCTGCGGCAGGCTGGGGCTTCCGGTGCCCGGCTAGGGAGATGGAGACCAGAGAAGGGGCCGAGGTAGGCACCCTCATGTCCCCTAAGTTAGAACCCCACCTTCTCAGCCATCGGAACAGGGAAAGTGAAAACTTGCAGGGTTGAGGGTGCACCAGTAGGTCACTGCTTTTTGTGGCAGGCCCAGGTTCCGACCCTAGCGCTGCATACTTTTTTTTTTTTTTTTTGAGAAAGTTTCTTGGTATGCAGTCCAATCTGACCTTGAATTCTCTACGTAGCTCAGGCTGTCTTCAAACTCTTGGAGATCCTCCTGACTCTGCCACCATCCCAGCCTTAAATACAAACTTCTCACAACTAATGACTTTAGCTAGGTCTGTCTCCACGCTTTCCTGGTACAGGCTACTTGGAATCTAATCACTTGGATGCTAGATGTGACAGCTACAAATACCACCTACCCTGCCATCAGCAGGTTAGGCAGGGAACTCCCCACCTGAAGCAGCACTCTCTAAAAGGTGTTCTGGAATCCCAGCCCTCTAGGAGGCTGAAGGAGGAGGATGCCAAGTTTGAAGATGAGAACTTGGCATTTCAGTGAAATCGTGTCTCCAAAAAAAAAAAAAAAAAATCAGAAGGAATGGAAATGTAATTCAGTGTGATGGACCTGGTGTGTGTGTGTTGCGTGTCTGTGCGTGTGTGTGTTCTGGTGGTGTTACCTGATCTTAGTCACCACGGACCTGCTCTTCATGCCCAGACTGTTCACGTTCTCAGCCACTTCCTCTTCTCCCCAGACTCCCTTCCCACCCGCCGAGTGAGTGAACTCGGTCTAAAAACGAGACCGCTGGGAAGAGGTCTGTCTGCATCCTCACTGCTCCAAGACCTCCAGGTTTTATCAATCGGTCAAAAACTTTATTTGACGATCAGTCTGCGGTCTGCAGGACCGCATGGGGGTCTGACAGGGGTTCAAGAAGACGCCTTCCTGTGCGTGGGGGAAGGAAGCCTGTGCAAGCTTCCTTTGAGACCTGTGTTGGCACGCCCACTTTACCACTTTAATAGAAGGAAAGCTGAGGCCCCGAAGCCCCACCCTGGAAGAGAGCAGGTGGGCGCCAGATCAGCAGAGCCAGTCCTTCCCCGCGCTGAGGTCACGCTCTCCCCCTCGGGACCTGCTGTACCGGCATCACCTGTTTACCAAGACCAGTTGACCCGGTTCCAAACAGAGCGAGGTCCGAAGTCCACCGCCCCGAAGCGCGCGCCCAGCCCGCAGGCCCTGGTCTAGATGCAGTAGGGCGGGGCTGGGACTCGGTCTGCGAGTGAGAATAGGATCTTGGAAGTAGTTGGGGATGGCCGGCCGGCACGCGGGGCGGGGCTACTGTGTCAATCACGTGTAGGCGGGGTGTGTAAATATAGCTCCGCCCCGTCCCCTGCCCTCCCGGTCATTTCCGAGAACTAACTGCACGGAGGGGCGGGTCCCTGGGCGACCGCGCGCAGGGGGCAGGGCTTAGAGGAGACGGGTCTTGGAGGAGGGCGGGGAGAAAGGGGAGGAATTCGGTGAATAGGCGGAAAGGGGAGCTAAACGCGCTGCGGCGGCAAAAGGCTGTGAGGGTGCGAAACTCTGCGACTCTTCTGGTGTGGGAGTTGTTTGATCCTCATCCGAATGCAGGGGACCCAGACCCCACGTCCCTGCCCGGGGGACGTGGAGCCCACACATTTGTATTCGAGGAGCCAGCCAGCCCCATTCACGCTTGTTTTCTGAAGCTAATGCCGGGCTCACCCATCCGCCTTTCTGTTGCAGGCAGTGGTGGGTCCCCGTTCGCTGTTCCGGGAAGGTGGCTGTGCCCGTGCTGCACCCCACTCTCGGCGGACATCCTGCCAGGCCCAAGCCCCCGGCCTCCTTCTGACCCATTGAGCCCTGGCCCCTCCACACACCTTGGCTCGGAGTCTCAGCTTTCCCTCCCCAGCGCCCCACGCTGAGGTGACGGCTGGCCCAGGCCCTGCGTCCTGGCCGCTGTCCCGGCCCCCACATCTGGCAACCAGCTGCCGGCCGCCAGGGCCAGGGTCGGGGAGTCTCCACTCTCCCTTTGTCTCGCGTCCACGCGGTCCAGGCTCCCCCGCCCAGGCGTGCTAATTGGGAACAGCTGGCAGCGGGGACTGAGGACAGGCACGACAGGCGAATGTCACATCCCGACCCTGGGACGCTCGCCTGGTGGGGAGGGCGGAGTGGAGTGGAGGACCAGAAAGCCCAAGATCAAAGCTTTCTGGCTTCCAGATGGGGACTGCTGGGAGGGACCCTGGAAACCCGCAGCCCCCAGAGAGTGCGGCCGGCCGGCCGGCTTCCTCTTCCTGTGCTGGCTGTCCCGCCAGGCGACTGCGGCCTGAGCAGGGGCCCTTTGAAGGGGCTCCCCAGGGTCTTCCTGACAGAGGGAGGGGCAGGCAGAGAAGAAGGGGGCTTGTGTGGCCCACGACTCCAGGAGCTGTGTTAACCCTTGCCTCGGGGTGCGGCTGCAGGGAGCGCTCCAAGAAGGGCTTCTCATGGGGACCAGCCAGGAGGCAGACAGGCCCCCCCCTTCACAAGTGAACGTGGTGGTTAGGGCTCTTTGACAGAAGTTACACCTTTTCCTCCAAGACTTGCTGGTTTCTCCACTTTGGCTGTGAGTTTTTCAACCAGGGACAGGAGGCAGGTGACACCAGCATTCCAGGGGTGTGTGCTAGAGTATGGTGAGACCTACACGTGTCCTATGACTTTCAGAGACTTCGGTTTTTTGGGGTTTTTTT
The DNA here is from genome assembly GCA_004026965.1 of Petromus typicus. NCBI lineage: Eukaryota > Metazoa > Chordata > Mammalia > Rodentia > Petromuridae > Petromus > Petromus typicus. The sequence continues at coordinate 1,652 of PVIR01020973.1, read as the reverse complement.
TTTAAGGTTTTTTGAGACAGGGTCTCGCTTTGTGGTTCAGGCTGGCCCCTGAGCTCAGCCTCCAACTCACATCACAGCAATCCTCCTGCCTCTGCCTCCCGAGTGCTGGAATTACAGGCATGAGCCACCACGCCTGGTGCTGTGGTATGTGGTACTGATTGCTGCTGGGCATGAGTCTCCACGCCCAGTATTGTTATGTGGTTACCAGGGATAGAACCCGGGCCCTTGTGCTTACAAGACAGGCACCAGAACCACTGAGCTGTATTTCTGGCCCCAGTTTTGTTTTGTTTAAGAGTCTTGAACTTACTATGAGCCTAGGCTGGACATGAAGTAGCAGTGACGCTTCTGCTTCAGCCTCCCCATTGCTGGGATTTTAGGCATGCTCTACCACACCTGGAAATTTAAAAAAAAAAAAAATTGAGGGCCAGGCATTTACCTCAGTGGTTCTGGGCCCATGTTCAATCCCCGTTAACAACAATAATAACATACACAGTATGTTACAGCACGGTAACATAGCACAGCATGAGCACGGGCTCATGCCCACCAGCAATCAGTACCACATACTGCGATGCAAAGTGTGGTGGCTCAAGTCTATAATCCCAGCACTGGGGAGGCAGAGGCAGAAGGATTGCTGTGAGTTTCAGGACCAGCCTGAACTACAAAAGCAAGATCTTGTTTCAAAAAAAAAGTGAACCATATGTGACAACACATATCTATACCCCCAGTTCTCTGGGATGCTGAGGCATAAGGATGCCTGAGCCCAGCCTGGACAATTTAGTGACTTAGCAAAATCCCGTCCAAAAATTAAAAGTTTGTATGGGAAAACATTTATTGGTACACTTTAGTTATATAGTGATAGCACTAATCATAAGGAACTTGCACTTGTATGCGATACATCCTACCTTTCTCCCTTCCCCCACTTCCCTCAAGGGCCCTACCTTCCTTATGTCCAAAAGCTTTGTTTCCATTTTTTCCTATTTTCACTTTTTTAATTGTCTCTATCTTCCTTCCTCCCTACTCTCTTGATCCTCTTCCCATTGAACAGAAAATTAAAAATTTTCAAAAGGCTGGAGACGGAGCTCATTGCAAAGCCCCTGGCTTCCCTGTCTCATACTGCAAAAAACAATTGTTTTTGGAAACAGTGTCACTAATACTCAGGCTGGGCTCAAACTTGTGATGCTCCAGAGTCAGCCTCCCAGAGGGCCGGGACAGGAGTCCGGGTTTGTGATGTGCCGCGGGTCAGCCACAGGCCACAGCCGTGGGGCCCAGGCAGGCTGGGCCTGGATTTCCTCCCGAGGGTAGGAAGATCTGCCCGAGGGAAGAGAAGCTGTCTCAGCCCTGAGTACAGGACCTTCCCAGGGGCAGGTGAGCCGGGAGCCTTGGCAACGGCAGCTTTGCTTTCACTAGGAGCCCAGGAGGCCCTTGTGGGGTGGGGAGGCTGCTCTGTGTGCTGAGCCGGCCTGCAGAGGGCTCTCTGAAGAGTCCCTGAGCCATGGAGACCCCAGGAGTCCAGGCATCTTCTGTGGAGACCTCTACTTAGCGACAGGCTGAAAACGCTTCCTGTAGTTGCAGAGACTTAAAAAAAACTATTTGGAATGGAGCACAGAACCCCACCCTAGACAAGTCCTTTTTAACATTTTTTTTTTTTTTTT
>PVIR01020972.1:0-29953 GCA_004026965.1 Petromus typicus | reverse complement strand
CAGCCGAGTAAGACGAAGACATTGTGCCTTTCTTTAGGGATGGAACTATTTCAAGCAGAAAATTCTCTGCCTCTGAGTTAAAGTCCAGACTAGAGAAAATTGCAGGGAATCCAAACAGGTGACTGTTGTGATTTGAGGACCAATGGTGTATAATTCCCTGGTCAAGAGAACAGAGATGTAGGGTCATGTGTGCCGATCATAGACCAGGGAAAATTTTCCATGGCAGCATCACATTTAGGTGGAAAAGGCATTTTGTGTGAATGTGAAAGAAGATGGCAGGAAAAGGGACCAGCTGATATTACTGAGACCATTGAGTCCACGTTATCTTGTGCTAATATATAACCCTCGTAATAGTCTTTCAGGTAAAAAAGTTATAATTTGTCTTTTATACTCATACTATGTTTTCAGATATTATTTTAAGATTTTATTTTGAAATATTTTAAGTCTGATACCTTATGGATCTGGAAGATGTATATCATTCTATTTTAGAGATTATTGAGAAATAGATTAAATTCACAACCACTTTATGTATGCATAATAGAAAATTTGCAATAATAATGCAGTGTAAACTAGCTAATCTTTATTAAGGTTATTTACTGCCATGTCCATTTAATATAAAGTGCTTAATATTTGAAAGTTTTAAATATTATAATGCCCCCTTTTTGTTCTCTCAGCATTGGCCATGGTATGAAGATAGAGTTGCAGAGGAGTTTCAAGCTTACAAGTCCCCGAGGGAAAGATTCCTAGACAGCGTTTGTAAAAGTCTCTTCAGCAGAAAGAGGAAGGAAGGGCAGGTGTGGTGCAGAGCAGAGTGCACAGCAGAGCACTGTCCCTGCTCAGGCGTCTCAGCCCCGTGTCGCTGCTCTTAGCAGACACGCTGGAGGGAGAGGCAGGAGCACAGCCCCTTCCCCTTCCTAGGCCCCAGAACTGCAGACCCACAGTGAGGGTCTCCCATCCTTTAGGGTCTGTTCAGCAAAGGCATTCTTTCCTAAAGCAATTTCCTTTGAAAATAAAAATAAGTAAAAACACAGATTAGGGCCGGGGATTCAGCTCAGTGGTTCCGGCGCCTGTCTTGCAAGCTCAAGGGCCCGGGTTCGATCCCTGGTAACCACATACTATACTGGGTGTGGAGACTCACGCCCAGCAGCAACCAGTACCACATACCACAGTGCTGGGCGTGGTGGCTCACGCCTGTAATCCCAGCACTCGGGAGGCAGAGAGAGGAGGTGAGTTTGAGGCTGAGCTCAGGGCCAGCCTGAACTACAAAGCAAGACCCTGCCTCAAAAAAAAAAAAAAAAAAAAACACAGATTAATGTTTACCAAGCCGAAATAGTTTAAATATCTCTAAAGCATTCAGATTAATGTATTGGGAATCACAACCCACACTCAAATCAACCTAGCTATGGTGTGAACTTCAGCATGAGCAGAGCTGGTTCCTATATATATGTGAAAACATACACATGCATATGCCGTGTATACACACACATTATATACAAGTGCTTCAAGTACTACCAACAGACACACATGTACACACACCACATACAGAGACACATGGCACACACAACAAGCACACACATCCTCCAGGATATACCACAGACTTACACACATATACACATGCCCATATCATGTATATACACCATATATACAGGCATATTACACATATCAGCACACACCACATACAATACACATACCCATGGACACACACTTCTTTCATGTACTAGATTCAGAAATACATTTCTTATAATGTTGCCAGTAGAAAAGTGATCTGTCCACTGAGAAAACCCTGGAACTTATGAATTCTAATTTTAACCCAATTAGTTCCCTAGACATTTGCACAATTACAACTTTAGGCCAAAGTGTTCTAAGGAGCACTTTGCACACATACTCAAGTACATAGACATCACAGTGAAAATTTTAAATTAGGAAAACAAAACCTTTCATTGTATTGTATATATTTCTCCTTGTGTACAGAGACCCTTTCCAATCATCCCTAAAATGAGGAGCTACTGTAAAATTTGGAGAGCAGCTTCAAACAAACCTGTCTTTATGGTGCCTGGGCTTCTGTATTTTCCCAGTCTTGTGAAGGAACCACAGGGACTCTCCCAGTAGGTCTAATACTTGGTGTATAACTTCACTCACTGAAGAGGCTGACATGATTTTTCCATGGTGCCCCCTCCCTTTCAGAGCAGAGGCACACGGTGCAGATGGTGCAGGCAGAAACCTGGGTAGGTGTGGCCCTCTTAGGTTCCCCTTAAGTCAAAAATCTCTCACCTACAGGAGCTGGCCAGCCCGGCACCTTCCTCCCTGTGTTCCTCCCTCGTCCCCTGGCCTCCCAAAGCTTGGAACAGCTCCCCCTGCAGTGGGAACTCCTTCTCTCCCTCTTCCAGAGGCAGTGAAGACCTGGTTCTTATGTCCTTCCTATTTTTCTTTTCCTAGCCGTGGCCAAATGCTGTAACCAGAAACCTCATTGACCTTGGTGTTGCTGTTCCCCCAGGATCTCTCCTTTCCCTGGAGGTCGCCTCTGTAGTTCTTTTCTGGTCTTTGCTCTGACCTAACCCTTCTATGAAACTTCACACTAGAGCCAGGGTTGGCAGTGCACACCTATAATCCCAGCCCTCTAGGAGACTGACACAAAACAGTCATAAGTTAGATCCCACTCTGGGCAACTTAGCAACTTAGTGTGACTTTTTTCTCATAGTTTAAAATGGAGGGAGCCTGTAGATATAGTGGAGTGTGAAGACCCCAAGTTCATTCTCCAGTAACACACACACACACACACACACACACACACACACACACACACACAGAGAGAGAGAGAGAGAGAGAGAAATTCTGGCACCAAAGTTCAGCTTGAGAACCTCCGTTTCTCCTCCAGTGGCACTGAGCAGTCAACCTCTCCTCAGTCCATGCTGAGTGGGCTTCTACTAGCAGAAAAGTGAGATAAGCAGGGCAAACCAACAGGGTGCTCAGACCACCTATCTCCAGCTACCTTATCTAGGAACCAAGGGCAGGGCCTGGGCCTGCCCTTGCTTTTGGTCTAGAGGCTCTCCAGGTAGCCAGGCTGTCTAGCACAAAAGGGAGCCAATTTATGGACACATGATCTGACCAGAGTTCAAGGGAGAGACATGGAATACAGAGTTCCCAGAGTCAAATATCCCCAACACCTGAAGGATATATGTGTGCATCTGCCTATACAAATACACCCCGCCAAGGTAAAAGAACAGAAAGTCCATTATTTTTAAACCTAATTTTAAAAATTTTATTGAGTTTTTTGGTACATTATAATTACATTCCTCATTGAAGATTTGAACTTGTACATGATGTATCTTTATTCTCAGTTTTTCCCATTCCCCAGCCCTCCCTTAATCCCTCAAGCTCCTGTATGCATAAGCTTTGTCTCCATTTTTTCCTTTTTACCACCAAAGTTTTAAGGATGTGAGTTTCAAAGCACCATCCTTGCTATGAAAGATGATGTACAATGTCACAGAATAAGAAGTTCCATTTCCTTGGACACTTTGAGGCAGGTCTTGGTGGAAAATGATACTTTGATATTAAACCAAACACATAAATCTTCAAACAATCTCTACATTTACACCTTCATTTTGTACTGTGAGCTCCAGGCTTTTAAGGCAAACTTCACCTTCCCTTTTCTCTGCTCTCCACCTACACTTAAGGAGGTGCTGGAGATGTGCTGACCTAAGAGATGTTGAGAAGCTCACAAATACAGTCCAAACCCAATGGAAATGCTGGCTAAAATCTCAAGGCCATGTGGAATGGATTAAGATTGTTGGAAAATGCTTCTTACATAAAATGCTTTTGCTGCTCTTTTGTTTTTATAACATGCTTAATAAATTTCACTGCTCTAAAGAGCAAGTTAATGTTCCTGTATTATTTTGTTTATATTCCATATAAAAGGAACCAGTCCCACAAGGATTGACATTAATTATTATCAAATGATCTTTTCCTTTATCATCAAAATGTAAGCAATTAAGTGCTCACTTCCCAAATGTGACAAATATATAAAAGAACATTTAACCTGTGCAGAGATCCCTACCTAGAGAAAAAATCACTTGTAATAATATTGCTTAAATGAATCTGACTTGGAAAAGGTTTTTTTTTGCCTATTTTGTAAAAAGTAATTTAAAGGTCAGAGAGACTCTTTCAGAGCAACTTCACTTCAACTGAGTGTCCCCCTAATATAAGGAGATCATTTTTAGCCCAATTATGATTGTATGATTTGCCATGTGAATCTGAAACAATATGAATTTTTTGAAAATCCAGCCACCCGCTATCCTTATGCTGTGGGCTTGTGAGTGAGCTGTGTAATCTGTCCTGAGCTTCGGTTTTCTCAGTTGTCCGGTGAGGTCTCTGTCAGCCTGAGGCCCTGATTTCTCCTCCTCCAGGCAGATCAGCATGCCGTGACTCACCACGCTTTCAGAGTGAAGCTCTCTCCATGCCGTGACAGGCAGGGGAGGGAGGGCATGGCCAAGGTCGACACCCCATCCTGGTCTTTGTGCTTACTCAGAGACCCCACCTTAAACATTTTCCCATAGATCAGATATTGGATGGATTGAGAGACTCTTGCCTTAAACATGCTAAAATGAATCTGAAGAAAACAAGCATTTCCTGCAAAGAAACCCAGGACAGAATCTGTGCGTGTAAGTGTCGTACTAACACCAGTAGCTATTTCAAATAGTGGACTCCTCAATTGAGGTGAATCAAATGGACTATTCGTGTAAACATAAAAATAATTTTTTAAAAAGCCAAACTGAGTTTCTGCTTCATCAATTAGAGTGATAAAGGTTAGCAAAATTCACTTATTTGTTCCTTAGCACACAGGGTGAAAAAGGCCTTATTTATTTGGCTTTGTGTTTAGTTTTAGCTTAATTTCCAAGAATCATCATCTTCAACCTCCTGCTTTCACCTAATCATTTAGGTAAAACTTCACCTAATCATTTCAGACAGTTACCTCTCCTCGGGAGGTAATTACACCATCTCCCGAGGCAGGCCTTAATTACCTGCAGTGACAAGAAGTTACTCAGTGTCTAACCTCAAAGCTTTCTTGCTGAAGTCTCAATCCAATCTATCTTGCAACAAGTTCTCACATAATACTCTTAATATCTTCCAGGTTTCGACTATAGCAGATCCCCTGGAGTAGTTGTGTGTTACACAATGAAACCCGTGTTGTACACAAACTGGGGTCCTCTTGCAAGAGACCCAGCTTGTCTGCTGTGGATGCCTGGAATCTCTACTCTTTGGGAATTCTGGAGGTTCCCCTCTTTTTCTCATTATCTTTGAGATGCTGGTGGGTACTGTGGGGGCTTAAGAACCCTTGTCTCTTCCAGAGGTTCTCGGAACCCACTTTACTTTCTTGGAGGAAGGGCAGTACCACCTGGAGGGATGCAGAGCTGCATTATGTTCTCACAACAGTATTTCCTTCAACTCCATAAAACTCTTGTGGGGTTTTTTACACATCAGAGAAATATTTTAACAAGAAGTTTACTATTATTTGTTAATCCTAAAATAAAACTGAACAATTAAAATAAAATCACCCTTGGAAAATTCCAAGTCAGGTCAAAAATGAAAAATCTTTGTCCCTAAGGATTCCTGTAACAGTCAAGTTCTGTGTAATACATTCTTCCATTCCATAAACATGTGTTAAGACTTTAGTGTATATAAAAGGCACTTTAAGGGGAAAAGGGCCTCTAAAACACAGCCTCACATTAGGAAATATTCAAGGTGGTTCAAATCTTTAGGGATAAACTCAGAAAAAAAGTTTAGAAGCAATATAGCATCAAAGGGAAAGTTGCCTTAGAGTGATCTAGCTGATTTAGAGAAATGTCATTCTCTGCAGGCCAGTAACCCAACCCAAGGCTGCTAGCAGCTGCTTCAGTAGTGTAGTGGAGGCTCACCTCACAAAGTAGACTGGAAAACAAGGAATTTTATGAGTAGCAAAGGCCTAGGAATGTTGAAGCATAAAGGAAAAAAACTCATCATGATAGTAAAAGGAGTCAAAAGACTACAACTCCGTCCAATGTGCTCTACAAGCTTGGCATCACAGTCACCACACCAAAGAGGATTCTAAAAGGTACCTCCTGTGGTCTCTCCCCCTCAAACATAAGGGACTACCGGATGTGGCCAGTAGATGGCATCTTGCTGTGAATTAAAAAGCATCTTCCCCCTGTGGGTACAGTCCTACCAAGTGGTGAGGTTCAGAGGAGGGCACATTGTGCTTTAAGACCCACAGGTCTTGCAGGTGGAATCACTTACTCATGCATAAATCATATAACTGTGAGCTGAGACCCTGGCTCTAAGATCATAGTTGGTGCCTAGGAAATGTTTGCAAATGTTTGGATATTGGATAATGTAAAATCATGTCAGGAGGTCCCCTTTGCAGTAGCAGTTATGGTTGTGTATACATTTGATTTAAGGATGTTAGCAGAACTTCTAATTGTAAGATTAAAAAGAAAGGATTAATGGGCCAGGATAAAAGGAAATGATCACCTAATAATTTGTTTGTCTGTACTGAAGAGACTTTGCCCATTGTTGTAGCCTGGGTAGTTTGCAGAGATGGAAACAATTGTAAAAGACCCAAATACATACACCAAACAACTGAAATCTATTGAATAATACACATGGTGCAGTCTTAGTGAAGGAGTTCAAAGATGCCAATTGTGTCCATTCTTTTTCAAGTCTGTGTTGATAACTTCACATTAGTAGCTTGAATTTGACTTTGATGGAATACACACAGTCATGGCTTGTTTATAGGAAAATTAGAAGGAACTTGTTCTCTAGCACACAGTTCTGAGTGTGTAATCACTAAATTACAGTTGTGTATGCAAGACAGCTTGAGGTGATAGGCCAAGTCTTTTATTTCATCTTTTTTGTATTGAACTATATATGTTATATATTTTGGCAATCAGTATAATTATTTTATGCATATATCAATAACATTATCTAAGGTATCTTGTTGCTTAACAAGAATTATTTTGAATAACACTTTTACTAGTAATAAGGTTACTAGTTACTAATTGTAGAGTTTCTAGTTTCTAGTTGTAGGATATTCTATAGCCAAAGAGATGCAAAATATTGTCAGCATCCATAAGTAAAGTTTATAGGTGCAGATTAGCACAACACAAGGCAATGCATTGAATGCATTATAGCTTCACATTGGGCTGGGGATTTAGCTCAGTGGTTCCGGCACCTGCCTTGCAAATGCAAGGGCCCTGGTTTGATCCCCAGTAACCACATACAATAATGCTGGGCATGGAGACTCACACCCACCAGCAATCAGCACCACATACCGCAATGCCAGACATGGCGGCTCATGCCTGTAATCTCAGCACTTGGGAGGCAGAGGCTGAAGGACTGCTGTGAGTTTAAGGCTGAGCTCAGGACCATCCTGAATTACAAAAGTTAAAAAGAAAAATTATAGCTTCACAGATTCCAAGTACGGAGACACCAAAGCAAGGGAAGAGTCCTTCTCTCTGTTCTTATTTTAATACTGATGGTTTGGTAACTTTCCAGTTACTGCTTTCTTAAAGTCTAAACTAAACCTCCCTCTAGTTACTTTCTGATCATTTTGCTTTATCTGGTTTTATTGTTAAGAAAAAAAAAGCTAATCTCCTATCTATTATCTAGTTTGGACAATATTATTGTTACATTTTCACATGGTTCTCTTTCCAGACCTCTCATTCACTGAAGAATTCTTTCTTTAATCTCTATTGCTTCTCAGTTTAATCTTTCAGATACTCATCCAGGTAATTCAAATTGTAGCTATGTGACTCAAGCATATACAAAGTTTTGAAGAATGGAAACAATTAGGGAGGTTCAGAGGGCTGGAATTCGTTTAGTGAGTCTTTGAGGAATGCAGCTTTCCTGTTTATTTTACCTTATGGTACCATCGCGGGCTTTATTGTCTACCTAGGATTATTCAGCTCAGGGCCCCATTGTCAGGCACTTCTCAGGAGACAGAGCAGCACTGAATCCCTCGCCAATTCCTTTATAAACCCAGCGCTGCTGCAGTTCATGGAACAGTGGAATTATAAAAGCAATAAACTAAAAGTGTCCCATACGATCTGAAATACATGCAGAATCTTTCAGAAAGCTGGTCCTAAAAGGAAGTTTTTGAATTCTCTACGAATTCAGTCTGCTTACTAACTTCCCACCAAAAATTTAAAAAAGCATTTTAGCAGAAAAAAATTTAGACTTAAATCTTATGAATACTTAAGTAGAAGACAGAATTTAGTAGTAATCATTATGTCAACATCAATAGCATGTAAAACTGCTAATAATACTTTATATCTGGATAGTAATTCAAATTTCACTGAGATGTGCCTAAAGTAGTATGAGGCAACAGAAAACTACATTAATTTATTTTGTTAAATTTAGGTCAGTTAAAAGAACATTTACTTTTCTACCAGTGCCAGTAAAAATAAAAAAACACTGAGCTGTTTCTGAGTCTATTCATCGTGCAGTATTATGAGAGGTGTTTTCCAGCTGTTGGGCAGTTTCAAGTGTCCATTCCCTTGCAGCCTAATATTTTAGTTGCCCAGATCTCCTTTTGAAGCCCAGTTATTAAGGAGTGGGGCAGTGCTATCATGAGTGAGTCTGAAGGGCTTTTGTTCTTATATAATATTAATCTGCAAACTTCTACTCCATCGCCACTCAGTGATCAAGAGTTAGTGATAGATGACAGATAGATAGACAGACAGACAGACAGGTAGGTAGGCAGACAGACAAAATATAGATACACACAGTATGTTGTTATACATACTGTGTGTATCTATATGTATATTTATATGTATATGTATATCTATATACATGTATTTATATGTATATGTATATTTATATATATGTATCTATACATGTATATATGTATCTATATCTATATGTATGTATTACATATTTATATGTAATATACATATTTATATGTATATATACTATATATTATATAGTATATATTATATATTATATATTTACACAGCATATTGGGAGATAAGCTTTTACTAGCGAAGATAACCTTTGACTCTCCTGTCAACTTTAAAACACTACTTTTTAAAAATAATATCTCTGCTTCTTGTTGTTGTTGTTGCTGCTGCTGCTGCTATAAAGTTTTCACAAAATTGAAGGCATAGGGTAGCTGCGTTGTTCCTGTCAGGGCCTGATCTGGTGCAGCTGATCTGGTGCACCTGATCTGAGATCTGGTGCAGCTCAGGGGGGTGACATCTCGGAGCAGTAGGGAGGAGCTATGTTCTTGAGGTTCGATGGCTTCCCTTTTCTAGCTTATAGAAAAATTCACTGACTTGTGACCCCTTCCTGCGTGGACAAAAGCGGCAGCACTGTCTCTCCCTGCCCCTTCTTCCACAGTTACTCTCTTTGTCTCTATAGAGACACTCGCAAAGTCTGTCACATCTGTACCCTGTGTTCAGGTTCTGGGGTAAGAGCACAGACACCACTGCGGGACCGTCATTCTGCTCCCACAGTATCTACAGAGTTCCTGGAAGAATATCCATCCCTGAGGATATTTCACAAATTCACTCTGAGCCCAGCTCCCCAGCAGGCCGCTTCCAGTGCTCCTCCCACCACGCCCCGCACTCCCATACCCTAGGCAGATGGACTTTCTTCTGACTTGGATGTTGTACTGCTGTATGCTGCATTCATTATCTGTCAACCACAGATATTTAATGGAATACAACAAAATAATTGGTCCCAGCTCAACTGAGCGGTTCTACTTCTGGTCCTAATAGGCTTCCTCGGCGGTGGTCAGTGAGTGTGGGGTCGGTGAGATGCGGCTGAGATGGTGCGTGGCTCCCACGTGATCCCTCCTCCTACAGACCACGCTCATACTCGTGGTGGAGACAGGGCCCAGGAAAGCAGAAGTCTGTAAGGCTTCCAAACCGCATGCGACCTCTTCAGTCCCCATCATCTTGGAGCAAATCACAGGGCAGTCCAAGAGTTAGGGTGGAGACCCTCCATCGATGGGAGGAATTTGTCAAGAAAGGGAGGAACATTGGAGCACTTTGGAGATAATTCTGCCTCAGAAGCACTTGGCAACTAAGTATGATTGTGTCACCTTTTGATAATCTGAACAGAAACTTCCCTAAAGATTTAATGCCAGGAGCAGCTATGCTTCTGAGTGAGTGTTATGGTTATGGGCACACAATTCCATCTAGTATGGAAGCTCAGTAAGGATGAGCCAGCCTCGTCCTTGGAGAGAGTCCTTGACATTGAGGGCACAGTCGACTTCCCTTCTAGCGCCTGCCACGAAGCCCCGGTACCTAGAGACATTCCAAGAATTCCAGAAGAATGGTTATAGCCTCAGAATAATGTAAATGTAATTTGCCATTTTTCTTCTTTTGCTTTGACAGCTGGAATTCTCAAAGAAATTAATAAGGTAGGATTTCTGGGTGCAATCTTTATATGTAGTCTCATTTTACTACCCAATTGATTTTTCCTTTACTCTGATTTAATTTGCTGTTTACTTTTATAATGGTAGGTAATTTGGCTTTTCACATCCTTTTTAGAATGATATGAGCTGAAAAATAAATAAAATTTTCCAAAACAATAAAACAGGTAAAGAATGGAGTTCCCATTGCCAGAGCCTTAAGTCAATGTATACTGAAACAGTTGCTAGTTTCACTGATTTTCTAGGTTTGGTGGCACTGTGCATACCAAAAAGCCAGTTTGTACTTAATCAACTATAATTATCAACTGCACCATTTTCTGCCTGTGTGGACTTGAGTGGGTCACTTGGCCCATGGACCCCATCCATAAAATAGGAATAGCAATGGTAATATTAACTGTGCCAGAAGAGTGAATTTCAGAGTTCCGGGAAGGGATTCAAGAGTACTTCACACAGAGCCTGGGGTGGGCTGGGCAGTTGTAGGACTGGTTTCTTTTCTTCCACTCATCTTGCTGACATTTCTGTGCACTGGCCACTGAGGAGGACAAACCCAGCTCTCTGTTTATGAAGGCACCATCATTTTGGAAGGGAGCAAATTTCCTAATCCCTTCAGGCGATAGTAATGGCCTGTAGTATAGTAGACTTCCCTCTCACCTTCTCACATACACACACACACTTAGGAGAAAGATAAAATGAAAAGGATATTTTTACACTACGATATTAGCCTCACAGGAATGTCAACAAGCAAATCACTCATCAAAATGAGCTAAAAAATGTGCCAGCAAGAGAAGGTTGCCACCCTGACCCTTCCACCTGATAGATCCTACATCAGCCTGCACACGGAAGACCCAGGCTGTGGGACCCTTGACATTTGTTTTAACTTGATTTGCTTCTTGTCGTCTTTTGGCAAAAAGGAAAGTAACTTCAGGATTTGGGGATGGGGTTGTCACACTAGAACTGGTGACAGAAAGAGGGTGAACCACTCAGGTCTGCTCCCAACAACCCTGAGCTAATGGCTTTTGAGTTCCAGGAATTGCAGAGTAAGACAGGAAGCAAGAGATAAGGTGTGGAGACATACTCAAAAAATCCCACTTGCTGACAGGGGAGGCTCTCAGAAGAACATCCACAGTGCTGTGAGAGGTGAACCTTCAAACAGGCAAGAGGCACGGGTCACACTCCTATTCACAATCGCAGCTCTGCATAGAATCCTGTCCTGTAAGGAATCACCTTACACCGTGCATCCTCATGATCTTCCCTTGGCTACTTGATCTTCCTTGGCTACATAAAACCCTGTGTGTATGCATAGACACACAAACACACACACACACACACACACACACACACACACACACACGAGAAAGATAAAATGAATGTTATGACTCCAAAATCTTATTTTCATATTTAGGGACTGAAATATCATATACAGGAAAGTAGAAGTGAAAAAAAAATACATTTGATGTGTTAAAATGTGTTTTTTTAAACTGACATTAGAATACTCCATCATGTTCCCTGTGATCCCCCACATCAAAAGGCTTAGAGATAACAGCCACCAGCCCCTCCCATGACTCACCATTCTGTCCTGCTCATACCCACTCATCTGGAAGGGAAGCAGATGGACAATTCAGTCCAAGAGGAAAACTTTTATTATTGTGTACACTGATAACAGGTGAAAGTATAATTTTACAAACTTTTAATCTTCAAAGCTCCTTTGAAGAGGTATTTCATCACCTCCTCAAAGCCACCCATTTTTTGTTTACCATTTGATGAGCTTTGTATCCTGTGCAAGTAGATGAGGCTTTGGTTGTTTAAGAAAATTCAGTTCTGAAAATCATATTCCTTCTAGAATTTACAACCTTAAATTTAACCTAATTTTGGCTTTCACTATACTATAAAGTCTTTTTTGAAGCACCTTCACAGAGGAACACAAAACTTCTTTTTCTGTTTGGGAACATTTATTTCAAAACACATCAGTCCATTAGGAATGAAGCCTCTGCTATGTGTCTAACATTTTTAAGGTGCTGAAAACACAAAATTGGGTCTCTCCCCTGGAACCCACTGGATCCCTCTCTGGGAATTTACTGGATCCTGGATAATTCCACAAATGCTATGATATAACTTTGTGCAAGAAACTGCTATTTTTTATTATTTACCTTTTTTACAGTAGGCAATAATGGGGAAAAGTGAGTCTTATATTTAAAAAAGCCTACTCATTAAAAATAATGAAAATTTCTCCAAAAAAATGTAATTTATTCTTGAATCCATGGACCGAACTTTATTCAGTTCCCTCCTCCTATCCCTATTACCAAGTATGAGTACAACTCATTGCTTTCCCTTTCTTGAGATGGTCCTTTGTCAAAACAAATACTGATCGGGCCAGGGATTTAGCTCATGGTTCCAGTGCCTGTCTGGCAAGCCCACGGGCCCAGGTTCGATCCCCTAGTAACCATATACAGTACTGGGCATAGAGACTCACGCCCAGCAGCAATCAGTATCACATACCACAGTGCCGGGTGTGGCAGCTCAGGCCTGTAATCCCAGCACCCGGGAGGCAGAAGCTGGAGGATTGCTGTGATGTGAGTATTACCAATAGGGAGATTTTCACCTAATAATAATGACCTGGTGTCCTCTTGTACAGAGATTTCCAAGGTGAGGCTCTTGTGGTAATGACCAGTGGAATATTGTATGGTTTGTCTGTTACAAAGTAACACCACAGAAATTACTGCAATTGATGTGACTCATCATCATCTGTCACCCAATTTAAGTATGAATCTAGGTGGCATTTTTCTGCCTGTCTCTAGAGGCATTCTCTTTTAAAGAAGATATATTTTTGTTTGTGTTTTATGTGAATATATCTTCGCAATTTATGTATAAATGTGTCTCAATAATATGAGTAAGGAAACATGTTGACTCAAAATTATACATCAATGGATATTACTAAAAAATTTATACTTCATAGATATATAGTTGCTCTAGATTTTTAAAGTCATACACACAGCTAATTTATCATGAGAATCCTTGTCAAAAATATTATCTTCGCATAAACCATCTTAAAATGATATATATATTAGATTCAACCATGTCCTTATTATGGAGAAAATAAAATTAAAACTATTGTTAAAGTATGTATCAATATATCATGCATTTTAAATAGTTTTAGACAGCAAAATTTTTTCTTATATACAACGTCATGTTATAAAATGCAAATTAGCAGTTTTTGTTTTGCAGAGCATCAAAGGCAGATAAAGAAGTAGGGAATTCAAAGATGAAGTTACCTTGTACTTTAACATATCCCATGCTGTACATCATCTGTCACCTAGTGCTACTGTTTGTTTGTGGACAAGGCTTGGCCTGTATTCATGTGGTAGGAGTGGGGTAGAAGGGAGATGCTCTCAACTTGGCTTTGGTTTTCTAGAGTAGTAAAAGCTACAGAAATTGAAACTGATGTTCACAGATAGGACAATGGTGCTGTCATCTGTGCATTGCATTTTCCATTATCCTTGGTCTGACTGTTTACTAGAAATACCAGCTTTCTATCGCCTTAAGACAGTGAGAATGTCTTATGTGGTGTACTTCCAGAAACTGTTGCAGTGCCCTGTAGGGCATCCTAGCTGTTGTCCTAAATTGAGATGACAGTGTTGCTCATATTAAATTGCCTTCTCGCTTGACTTGGCATGCTGGGATCCATATCTATTAATGCAGGAGTGTCCAAATGTCCTGCTAGGAAAGCAATTTGTTCCTCAGTAGGGTGTCGGGGAAGCAGCTGGTCTAGGAAGCCATCAGAGGTGATGTTAGGGGCAAGTTGTGTTTTTCTCGATTTAATGGAAAATCTTACTGATCCGTTGCCTCACTTGTCCTCAGCACTTGTGAACAAGGTAGCACATATCCATCAACGTTCTCCTCTCCCTCCCCTAGCTTGTCATCGCTCTCTTGGGGAGGGGGCAGCTCAAGCCTGAGCTTGAGAATAGACATTCTGACAACAACCAACACATTATTAATGGATTTTTTAATGCTTTGGGGAGGCAGTACAATTTGGCAGCATTCAGTTATATATAATATTTAAAACCAACTCAGATTTTCAAAAAACTCTCCAAGGAAGACATTATATACATACACCACATCAGTACTTGCTATCCACATCTCACCTCATCAGTACTTGCTATCCACATCCTCATCTCAAGACTGTTTTGTCCTGAATGAATGTCACCAAATTCAATATACCCATCTCTAATGTCCATTCTGATGACTGTATTTTCTGTGACTTCTTCCAGCCAGAATATCAAGCACAATGGCTGAGCATCAGGTTCACATTCTTCATGTGTTCAGCAGGCTTGTCTTGAAGTGATCCAATGAGCGTGAAGTGTCTTTTCACCCAGCCTCTCGTGGGAAGGACATTATGGCTCTGGTGACCAAACTAAGAGGCACAATAATCCAAAGATGAAACCTTAGACTCCAAAGTGGGCCCTGGCTGAAGACCAGCCAGACACACCCTGACCAATACAGCTTGTCATGTTGGTAATGTCTATAATAAGATGTTACCGCTTTAACATGCATTGGAGAATTCGAGATTCTTAAAAATACAGCTGTAATGCTTGTACGAAGCTCATGTCAGAGGTAATGTCTCATCTCTTTGAATGCAGAGTTTATTCAGGCTTTTGTTCAAATATTAAAATGGCATGTTTAATTCTCAAGAAGAAAGCAAGCTTCCCCAGGGCAGCCACCAGGTCTTTAATGTACAATGCTATGCAATTGAATTCCAGCATGATTTTTATGGGACTTTATTACAAAGAGATTTCTATCCTAATTTCATCTTGCTTTTGGTAAATTGTCAGGCTTGCAAAGATGGATCAGTAACAAATTCTTTGAAATGGAAAGCATGCTCTTCCAGAATGAAAAATGAATATATTTAGGCAAATGAATAATAAGTTGCTTGTATAGGGCCACTGTCTATCATTCCCATATTCATCACTTTGTTACAAACTCAAGTTTTTCAACTTTATTAACCCAGTCTAAGACTCATCCCAGTCCTGACACTATGAAGATCATTCCTTGTAGCTCTCCTATAACTTCGAGATGGCAGAACACAAACTCATTTCAGTGCATGATTCAGTAACATGACTCACACAGAGAAAAAGACTAGTAAATACAGGACCATTGATGATAATGACCCATAACCTTTTTATGTAACTAAGCCTTTCAGTTAATTTCAAAAAGTATTGTTGGACACTGAGCCTGTATCAGAGACATCATGAGGTACCATGATACAGATATGCCTACAAGGAGTTTCTTTAATCTATGGATAAAACATCTTTACATTCTGAATTAGAAGATCACTGTTCTTATACATCAATTTTATGTATAAACATTTAATTCTTCCTTTAGGATATTGAGGGTATTTTGAAGAATCATCAGTAAGCTTAGAGCATGCTTTCAAAGACATTGTCTAAGTTATCAATTAAGAGCACTAAAATTTCAGAAATTCTTTAGCTATACTTTCTCTGTTGATATTTCACTGTTAATTTCTGACCTTTGATTATAACTAGGTATTTTTTCTACTCATAGATTGTTTCAAAATAGAATTTATTCTTTTGCTAGATCTGAATATATAGAAAATAAGGAAGATGAAGATCAAAAGAATTTCAATCTATCATTAAAAATAAATCACAGAGGGCCAGGGATTTAGCTCAGTGGTTCCAGCATCTGCCTGGCAAGTGCCAGATCTTGAGTTCAATTCCTAATTACCACATACCACAATGCTAGGTATGGTGGCTCACACCTATAATCCCAACAGTCAGGAGACAGAGGCAGAAGAATTGTTATGAGCTTGACACTGGCCTGGGCGACATAGTGAGTTTGGGGCAAATTTGAACTACAATTTGTGTGAAAACCTCACAAAATATATTTATATTCCATCCAGAATATCAAGAGCAATGAGTGAACACCAAGTTTACATTCATTGTGGGTTTAGCAGATATATATCATGGAAAACTGTTATTATTTAAGTCTTTATTATTTTTCTCTGTTGATGTTTTATACTTGCGCTCTATAGGAGGGGTTTATTTGGGTCATACTTTCCAATATCTCCCAATGTTCAAGTGTTTAGAAGGTGACTGGGCCATGGGAGTACATCCTCACTTGGATTCAGACATGCATGCGCTGAGTATGCTGAGTGTGCTCTTAGGAGAGGAGGCCAGTTTGGAGGGCCACTGAGGGTGTGACCTGAAATGGCGTGTTCTTTCCTGCCTTTTCCCTTCTCTCTATTTCCTGCCTGCCATGGAATAAGTAGGTGTCCTCTGCCCGGGCCTTCACAACACCATTTTTAGAACCAGCCAATTCTGGATGAATGCACTGCAAAGTGTAAACCAAATAAACCCCTCCTTTACAGTGTAGGTATGAAGTATTTTGTCCTAATACTAAGAAAGTGATGAATACAAATAGCCCTAAACAATGGCTGTTAACTATTAAGGTGCCTCCAACAGCAGCATATAAGGCAGCAGTTCTATTTGGTGAGATCATTATTTGGCAAAGTTTTTACTCACGCTATCCCCACCCTTCCTCTTTTTTGATAGTGCCTTCTACTTATCTATAGAAAAAAAAATCATTTTAGGTGATTTTGCTCTTTGCCAAATCCCTTTTTATTGTAACTATTATTGAATCCCTTCTAAATATCACTAAAATCCTGCTCTCTTCAACGTGGTTTCAAACTGATTGATGTGATGTCCTTATGCTAGTCATGAGTATGGGAAAGAAAGCAGACAGAGGACTGTCTGAAAGCCTCCATTCTGTCCACTCTGGATCCGTCAAGGTGCTGTAAGAATAGGATCATCCATGCAAGTGATGATTGAAGTTAAACATCATCTTACCTGCACATAAGCTCCCCAAATCCCCCAGGAGGACTTGCCTTTTGTAAATTGCGCAGGAACATATAACAAATGAGCCTGCACTTAGAGATCTTTTCTCTAAGATTGTGTCCCTCTAGTGATACCCTCACAAACTTCTCATCACTCTTGGCTGTCCTACCCTGCAGACCTAGAGGGCTTGTCCTGGGGTCCCCACACCTGGATCTAATCTTACTTAATCCTTCCCAGTCCTTCACCATATCCTTTCATTCTGGACTTTCCAGTCCTCCCAAAAGGATGAATTATCAGCCATAGTAGACCAGTAGGAGCTCAAACCCTTTCTATCTGAGTAATGTATGTCTAAATTTTAGTAAAGATTTTTACCTATTTATCACCACTCAGAGAAATCCCAGTGTTTTATTTTGGATGAGAAATGGAGATGACACTAGAAGTAGACTAGTAGGAGGGAAGGAATTGAAGGCAAGGCCTGAACATCACCATACACATCCCCCCAGAGCACCCAGAACTGCCCTCCCCTCATCTTTTCCTCCCTTCCCATCATGAAAAACAAAGGCTTTCTCAAGTTCATCACTTACACTGTTAACTTCCTTCCTCAGCCTGTGATCCCAAAACAAAAGAGTCTTGGGTTGTGGATTCTAGAGTCAATGACAGTAAAAATGTTGAGCTCTCTGCTTCAAGTCTTGAGAGCAGACATCTACTGTTTACTGGCATGTGGCTGTGAGCACGGTCTTCTGGAGACAGGGCATCTGTGTGGATAGGAAGCATCACACACTCTGCATCCCTACCAGTGCTGCCAGTGGAGAGCATCTCTCCACTAAACTCAATTTGGCCAATATCCACCAGCTGACTGCTCTATGCTGGGTGCTGCACATAGGTGGCAGGAAAGGAATGGAAGGTTAAGGAGATGCAGGCCAGCCCCTCCCCCCAACCCCAACAGAAATGCGCAGGAACTTACAATGGACACCAGAGGGCTCAAGCTGAAGCTGAGCTCAGGTAGCATGAGGAAGACTGCTGTTAGTGAGTCAGCTGTGGCCCGAGGCCACAGGACTCAGCGAGGGCAGATGTGAGGCCCAGCCTGTGCTCAGATCTCCCCTCACCTGGAGCACTTTGTCTGCACAGCTTGGGGGTGGGGACTGAGGTGACTTTCACACCACCTTGACCTGCACTGAGCTTCCTGTCTGTTACTTAAGATTTTGCCACAGGTTTCTAGGCCCTGCCTCTGCCTTCCTGCCACAGGATACCTCATTCTCTTGGCAGCTCTGTGAGGGTCCCACTGACAGTGGGATTTAGGAATCCTTAGAGTATGGGGGCTGTGATTACACTCACAGTTTCTATGTTGTCCTCCACACACCTGACTCTGAGTCACTGTCCAGCTGCAAGTGAGGGAGATAGTCAATAGTCCCAAGAGGCCCAGGCCGAGGGCTTTAGTAAGGTATCTAGAGCTCCAGATTCATACACAGCCTTCCAGAAGCCAAACTACCCTTCACCTTGAACCCACAGCTCTACTTGACTTCTGCTAACTTAGTCTCCCAAATCATAGGCCCTCTTGATTTTATTTGTTTTGCTTTTTATTCTCAAATCAAAGTAAATAAGCAAGTTGTAAAGAGCAGTACAGAAAGGTCCCCAGTATCTTGCACTCACTTTCCATACCTCTTATATAACTAGAGAACAAGCTGAAAACCTGAAAATTGCCTTATTGCAACTTATGTGTGAAGTTTCATTCCCATTTATTTTAGGCTTGTATACCTTCCACCCTCACTCTTGATTTCACTTTATGTCAGCCTGACTGAGCTCTTACCAAAGAAGAGTTCCAGAAACCAAAAGATTCAGTGGTTTTGATGTACTATGAGGTGACTGTATGACGAAGCAAATTCAATGATTCTACATTGGCTGCTCCTACATCTATGGATATTACTCAGCAGGGACAGACCTAAATAGACATGAACGGTGATCAAAGAATACTGTAAGTGCTTAAGTTTTTAAAAATATTCTACTCACTTTGAACATACTTATTCCATCATTCTTGCCACGTTTTGAAGCAGCTCCGGAAGTCTTTGTGAGTGTCTCTACGAGATATAAAAATTATGGTGAGTGCTGAATGCCACTCAACAGGAAGGCAGCCTTATAAAACTATCATGGTGTATCCTCATGCACCTGGCTTACCAGATCTGCGTGCAGCATCTGGCTGTTCCCCAAGTTCAAAATGCCATGAAAGGTCAACATTTTGAACTGGCTCATCTTGTGCTGCCCAAATAAATTCATCTTTGTTCATTATAAAGTATTGCTTGAAAATATGCTGCCCAGCTAAAAGTATACATCATCCATTTTGCTGCCAGATTGCTAAGAGACTTACATGATTTGTATTGGCTTTCCTAAAACAGACAATTGTGAAACCTGTTTCCTCAGTGATCACTCAAATTAAAATCAGCATCCCTACTAAAAACTCAGTAATAATACATTTTTTCACTGGTCAGGGGGAAATAATTAATACACCTATGAATTAAATATGATGTGTTAGGGCTAGGGATGTAGCTCCTTGATGCTGTGCCTGCCTGAAAAGCTTAAGGTTCTGAATTCAAATCCTAGTTTTAAAAATGAACTTTTTATATGAAACGAGAAAAAACTTACTGAAGGCATCAGTGCTATTTTCACAATAAATACATTCAATAAAGTAACAGCTTATTCATCATATTGCTAAAACTCTCTCCTTAAAGTCACACCTCTGAAATGCTAGTACATCTGGCCCCATTCCCATACTGTGTGCAGAAAGTGACAGGAGTTGAGGGTCACATAAACAGGACCACAGTGAAGCTTCTTAAAGCTTGTTTGTTGGTTATTTTGGATAATTTCTTACTGTTACTGAGCTAAATCACATAAAGTAGATCTCAACATCTTACAGAAAGAACAAATGTCTTTGTCAATGTTAATCCTGTTATTAACTTTTTCAGTGCACAGGTAAAACATTAGTTCTCTTTTCTGTTTTCCTTAAGTGTCATGCTATTCCACATAATTGTGCTGCAACCCTGGAAATCTCCACTGGTCAAAGGCTAATTACAAGATCCCAGAAACTATTTGAGATAAAGTTAAGAAGCAGATGCCATCAGATTTATCTGTAGGTGACTGTAGACATCTAGGGCTGCAAAGAAAGGCAGTTTTCTTTTCTAATTTCATCTTCATTCAATAGTTAAATTAGTGCTAGGAGGATCTGCTTTAGTTGTTATGGTAATATAATGAAATACTACTTCATACGAAATAATACCATTTACTCTTCAATGTAATGAATCTCCTTTAAATGTTGAAATCTAATTTCTTGTGGCTCAAGAATCCCAACATTAAATGCCTGAAAAATAAGAAATATTTCTAAAGGCAATATTGTCATTGAAGAACAGACCACACACAATTACACTTTAGGAAATTGCTAGAAATGCATGCACACAGAAATCCAGAATAAAGATAATTTACTGGGGTGATATGGTGATATTATAAGTGAGTTTTATTCCTACCACTTTGAAAGGTTGGTAATTTTTATTATTTTTAAGCATTAATATTTCTTTAGAATATGAGGAAAACAAGTATTTGGTACTTATTTCTCTTCTCTGTACTGTGCGTATAAAAGATGTTCTGTAAATAAAATGGGAAAAATGAGTGGAGTCACTTTAAACCCTAAAGGCACAATGAAGAGAATTGCATGAGATGCACCGCATATTGCACATTTGCTTAATGCTTTTTCTAAGGAAATAAGACATGTATGTAATTGCTTGTGTGCAACTTATAAATGTGACATTTCCCCCTGATCCCTTTTAAACTACCAGGTGGGCTCTTAATTCCCATTTCAAAGTTTAAACTTGCCTCACACCATGAGCTACTTCAGGCACTGAGGCAAGGGAAGCTGAGAAGTCATGTGACTAGTTCAACCGCTCTCCTGTGAAATTCGCCCCTAGGGGGCCTACTGAAGCCCTGGCATATCCCTAGTTGTCCTGTGATCACAGTCCTCTTACTCTCCAGTTTCCACAGTAACAAACTTTTTCCAATTCCTAGTGGCTAAGTCCTATTCTCCCAAACTCAGTCATTCCAAAATGGGGCCACAAGCCCCAGCCTCTAGGCGTCAAGCAGTCTGGGCACCATGATGATTTCTACCTCACACTACCAGCTGGATCAGTGATGTAGACCTCTGAACTCCTCTTGCTTTTCCCATCTTTGTTCCTTGCCTTCATTTCTGCTGAAGTTCATCCTTAAAACAGCTGAGCCTAGTTCTTTTTCCAAATTTTTCCTCTTTGTCCCTTTTATTATCATGTCTCTCACTCTTTTAAATAAAATCCCTTCCTCAAATTGTTCAGAGTCTCCATCTCATATCTCAGTGGCTTCATCCTTGTCCTGCAGCCCAAGTCCTATGTAACAGTCTGTCGGGATGATGCCAGCCATATTTACAACTGATCAGTGTGTACACAAGGAGCCTGGAAAGACAGTCCAGTTCAATAAATACTTCTCATCTACAGAAGCCTAAGAAAGGAAAGTCTCTCTTTGATTTTTATTCTAATTTTTTTCATTAATCCGCTTATTGAATTTTTCATTGGTTTCATTTCATCTCATTTTTTTTCAGTGAGTCATTTGTTCAGTCACTGAGATGTTAATTATGCCACATAATGGAATTACAGAGATACAAATCTCTGCTTTTGAGAGGAACATAGTTCCTGGAGTCCTCTCCTTCCAGAGATTAGATAAAGCTGTTATGAGTCATATCAGTGTATACTACAGGTGGCCGAGATGATAGATGATGCTGCATGGACTCCAACAGGAATCCTGGTGAGGAGAAGGGAGGGAGGAACAGCTTAGGGACAATGAGCGGAGCTGGGCTGCAGCCTGGAGAGAAGCACAGGGCACCCCAGAGTTGGGCAGGAGCTAGTGGGTAAATGGGCCCTTTCAAGTGTGGGGCAATTGGGTCCTTCTTCTTTGGGTCATAACTGTTGAAATTTTAGTCTTTATATAACAATTAATTTTTCATAGGCTTTAATGCTGGTATAACTGTTATCTCAATTAGTCCACTACATAACATATTTTCTGTCACTGTTTTAGAGAAGAGAAAAGCAAATGCCTAATTTCCAGAGACAGACCTAAGAGCTAAACCCAGCTCCTGTGTACACTGTGAAACATTGCCTTCACATTCTGTCATGTGATATCTGTGGTCGTGGGGATGGAGGTGTGCCATAGTTAAAAGCCACAGCAGCCACAGGACATGTAGAGTATGACAAGGTCAGAAGTTTATGTGTTCCAATAGAATTCCAAAATTAGGCTCCTCTGAGTACTAGCTCAAGTTTTGCTTACCTGTTTACCTGCATTTAAATACCTTAGAAAATGTATCTTATAGCCATTAAAAAAACAGGAAAGATTCTTTCACAGACTGTGAATCTTAGGCTCAAGTGGAAATATGCTATCATACTTTTGAAAATGGAAAACTTTAAGAAGCAGCTAAATTATATATCATATATATATATATATATATACATACATATTTAAAAGTGAACTCACTTTGTAGTTCAGGCTGGCCCTGAGCTCAGCCTCTAACTCACATCACAGCAATCCTCCTCTCTCTGCCTCCCGAGTGCTGGGATTACAGGCATGAGCCACCACGCCTGGCACTGTGGTATGTGGTAGTGGTTGCTGCTGGGCATGAATCTCCACACCTAGTATTGTAAGTGGTTACCGAGGATCATACCTGGGTCCTTGCGCTTGCAAGACAGGTGCCGGAACCACTGAGCTAAATCCTTGGCCCATAAATTATAATTTCTGTAAACAAGTTCATTCATTTTCATGGGTCCAAAAGAGGACACATGTAAACACCCACCTTTTCTCACTTTATTCCTAGTGAGTAGAGTTTTTTCCCATCATGTTTGATCCTAACCAGAGCAATTGAACTTGTAGGAAGAGTGACAATATGGAAGCAAAATGGGCATTTGTTTAATAGGCAAGAGGAATAATCCTCATGATGTAACAGTCCTGAAATCATTATGCCTAAGAGTGTTGATTAAACCATGTCCCAAGGGAAAGGGGGAAACTGTCACCTCAGTTTCACTGGAAGCCATTGTGCTGACTTCCAGCGCCCAACACTGTGTGCACCAAAGAGACAAAAGAACATGATGAGTGAGAGTCAGGTCGACTTCAGTCTCTAGTGCTCCACTCTGTCACTCGCTGTTGTTTCTATTCATGTAGAAAAATCATTTCACAATGTTGAACAGTGGAAGGAATTCTGGTTCAGCTACATAGCTGTCCTCGCTGCAGTATAAACAACCCACCTGGTATACCATTTCACCAATTCCAGGCAGATATGCTCAGTGGGGTGAGCTGGCAGAGTCCCCTGGTGATTATGAGAAAGGGGCACTTGTCAGCAGGCCATACGTCCTCCTCACCAAAGCGGCATCCTTCCTGGTAGTTGTTGGGTGTGTAGTTAAGTTTCCAGTGTTTCTTGATGCATTTGTACATTTTAATAGCAGTGTATCTTATTAAATAATTTTATTTTATTTCCCCACCATTATTTTATTACAGTGACTGTTATCGAGCAGTCACCCTTTCTGGACTCTGTTTCCACAGTCTTCTGTTTTGTTTTGGTTTTTTGGTTTTTGTTTTTTCTTTCATGGAGGTTGATTTCCATGTCTGTCTGGTCATTTCCTTGGAGTTGTTTTAAACCATTCTCTTGCACTCAGGATGGGCTGTTTTATCAGTGTATACTATTAAGAGGATTAAGTGCATTTTTATTTTTTTAAAAAATGATTAAACTGCTCCTCTTCCTATTTAAGCAATTTGTAGAGCTCTCCATGTGTGGATTTGCCTCAGATAGATTAAGTGTGGTTGCTGTCTTCTTCTGGTCAGGCTCCTGTGTTATTCTGTCACTGTATCCCTCAGCAGGAGCATCTGCACTCCTGTGCCAGCGATGTGAGTGTGCGCACATGTGCATCTGTGTTGGGAAGATGTGGCCCTGAGCCTCAGCTGCCCTTACAGCGAGGCCAGCCTTCCTGGGGTGGTAATGAATGGAGCTGCGGGAGCTGTCTCCACTAAAGTGAGATATCTTTCTCCCACACTAATGTTTTCTGCACCAGTTGGCAGATTTTTTTTTCTTTTCCTAAGATCAACCCATCTGCCACTTTCTTTCCACAATAACCTGGCAACTCTCAGTCTGGGCTGTTCTTTTTCATCTTGACCCCTGGCCTGGGAATGCTGTGATTCAGCAATACTCCTCTAAAGAACTATCTGCTCACTTGGGCAGTTTGGTGCTGTTATTTGCTCATGTCATGACAGTTTGGTGTTCTTAAATAGATGATGACAGCATGATCATAATTCCTAATGTGCCCACTCAATTGTCATGGGCTAAAACCCTTCACCAAAATAAGGCATCCAACGTAGCTGTAAAATCTATGACAGATACATTGTTATTTCTCTTGTCCTTCATGATGCTTTATTTTCCTTATTCTCATTGTCAGCTGCCCCGGAGCCTAGAAAGTAAAAGGACTTTTCTCTGGCTTACATCAGTCCTAAACCTCATGGGGGTTATGTTCTATTGGAATAGAAAATTGTTAAATAGTGAGCCTGTTTTGTTACAGAAGTTTAAATCATCTGAACTGTATGCAGGTCAGAGCAGGCACCCGGGTTTTGTTTGTTTTCCTTTATTTTTAAATGTATATCGCCATTCCCTTCAGACAAATTGAACTAGGCCTGCAGTGTGGGACACAAACCTCACAGACCAATCTCTCCAAGTGATTGCTTTGTCTACTCTAAAAAGTCCCTGCAAAGGGTATCTATTTTCCTTTCTAGCAAACGGTGTCATTGTTTATCATATATTACAAATGACTCATCACATTTCAAGGCAAACTATCCTCTATCATAGTTTGAGCCCATTACCCTAAGCGATTGCTTAATTTCCTACAATACACAAAAGATCAGTAGTCTCTTTTAAAGTACTGTTCTCCATATTGGTAGAGGAGAATTACATCTGGACTGGCTTCTTTGATATGACAGAAACTATTGCCTTTAGCCACACTCAGCATGACCAACTCTCTCCCATATAAATGGACACAAGGGCAGGGAGTGCATCTTCAGCCTACTTCCCACAGAGAAGACTCTGTCTCACACATATGGCTAGAATTACACAGGATTATGTGCTCTATAATTTGCCCCTAGAAAGATACAACATTTAAGGTCTTTACTTGCTATGATTTTCTTTAAAGTTTTCAAAAATACCACTTGTCTTGACTCTCTTGGGTCCCTCAATACTCAGGCTGGTTACTTATGCAAATAGCTGTGCTGTGTAATTAGGGTAAAGCATTTTGGTTAAATTGCCTTTCTGCACTGAGTACTCTATCTTAGACCAACCTTTCTAAGTAAATTGAACCTGCTGGGTTTGAAAATTAGAATCTAAAGCACAAATGGGTACATTTCTTCAATCAGGGATGACTTTTGCATTGGGCTCAGATTAACTTGAAATAGTAACATAAAGTGCAGATCTCAGACCAAGCCTCGACCTCTAGAACATCTCTACCTCCCATAGTGCTTCAATCATTACAAAGTGTAAACAAGTCCATCTTTAGTGAATGTTGTCGTGGGGTTTTTTTAGTGGAATTCTGTCACTTGAGATTCCAGAGTTTAAATTTTCCTCCTTTAAAAAACACAATTTTACAATAAAAGTGTTTCCATTTCAAGAATATACCTATGATGCACATACCTCCAGAAGAGTATTTCAGAAATAATATGGACAGTAGAGGATCAGCAGGTTCATATCTGACAGAGGATGAATTCAGGAGCCTGCAAATACACAAAGCCTATAAATGTGCTCTTTAAAGCCACACAGGGCTAAACTAGACAGTGCTTTAAAATATCTTGATTCTTATCTTTTCCTGTCTCCCTGTCCTCCCTTCAACTTCCTACTGCCCCCTATACTTCAGCTGTGTTTCTGTATTTTCCTTTTTACCATCAAGTTTTCCTTTCCATTCTTAAAAACAAAAAAGAAGAAAAGAAAAAAGTCAATCATTGATGTCAGAGGAATCACACTTTGGAAAAGATGAACAGAGAAGGAACAACAAGTAGACACTGAAAGTAGTAAAACATAACATGAAAAGCATTCAATAACTTTAAAGATCATGACTACTTGTTTTTGGATGGAAGATCTTTCTATTTTGCCTGGGTTGGTCATGAACTAAGGATCCATTGTAACTACTTCCTGTGGATGGGATTTCTGACACTAACCACCAAGCTGATCAGGGATATTTACAAGAAGGAAAACATACAAAAATTAGTATTTAACATTTAAATTTTAAAATTATTATGAGAAAAGAAAGAATCTTGAAGGCTCAAATAAGCTGTCAAATAAGCAAAGTGGTACTCATAATAAATTAAAAACTATAAAGTAGAAGTTCTTGGTACACAAGATGAACACTTTTATGTGAATGAAATAAACTACAGGTGAAGTGAGGATCTTGCCTCTAAACAGTCCAGGTGCTTCAATTCTCCAGCACTCTCCTAGGCCAGACACATCATGACTATGGGTCCCAGAAGGTTTGAAGAGCCGAGCATGGTGGCACACTTCTGTAGTCTCAGCACTTGGGAAGCTAAAGCAGGAGGATCACTACAAGTTCAAGGGCAGCATGAGCAAGAATTCAAGGTCAACCTGAACTACATAGTGAGACCAAGAGTCCTCAAAAACTGAGAGTGAGAGAGAGACAGAGTTGACAGAAAGAAAGGCAGACAGGAAGGAAGGAAAAAACAGAGGAAGGGAGGGAGGCAGGAAGTAAAGAAGAATCTTTGGGAAGGCTATTTCTCTTTGTGAAACTCTGCCATTCTTTTCCTCATAAACTGATTATTTTCCTTCTGCAAGGATGAATAAATAGCTATTCTTGGCACTAAATACTTTTGCTCAAGAACTACTGAAAATGATCTGAAAGGTAGAATTGCTCAGAAGCTGTGCCTAGCCAATATTATATGTTATTCTTACTGAAAATAAAATGTCAATATGGTCTTGTCATATTTTCATTGACTCATAACACCAAGAACTGGGAAACATCCTCTTCAGTTCTGAGTGTTGGTCAATTCTCTATTGCTCTGGTGTTTCATCTGAGGCCAAGCAGAAAAAGAAAAAAAAAAGTAAATTATCTAATTGGAAATGATGCAACTGAGAGGAACAAAAACTTATTAAAATGGCTAAAGCATTGCAAAACTATCTGCGAGGACAGACTTGCAGAATTGGGCTTACTAAATCTGGGGAAAAGAGAGCTTGAGGTGGATTTACTCAGTGTACTAACGTACATTATATGGATGGCATAGACCAGCATTCTCTTGTACTGTTGAGGACAGAGCAAATGGAAATTGTCTTATAATGTAGTGAGGGAGAATTTTTTATCATGGAAAATAGGGCCATAAGGACTGTCCCTCAGGAGAATCATATCTGGAGCAGAAAAGAGCACTCAGATCTATTCTCCTTGAGACTGCTTTTTAAAGGGTAGACAGTCCACAGACATTCTACATCCTGTTCCATCTGAAGGCAGGGCCTTGTAGTAGATGACCTTCAGGGTTATTATATATTCCTTTGAGTCTATAGAATTATTTGAAGGTTTTGAATCTAATTTTAGTGAATTCAAAAGCAAGTGCACATCAGTTCCTAGCCATAAGAAATGAACGACAAGAACACACATTTTGTGCTATTGAATTAACACCTGGGATCTCAGATATTCATGCAATCATTTCTTTTGTAGTTTATGATTGCAAACTAACAGCTATTAGTCAGCTGTGGCATTTTTTAAAACAGTACAGCTTTTATGCCTAATATGTACTGTACTTCTATTAGTGAAGTGTTTCCATGGATACATTTGATTGGAAACTTCACTACCAAAAATAAGAATAGAGAAGGCATTCCCATGTGTCAGAAAAGGTAAGTCATTCATTTTGTCTACTGTTATGTAGTGAGCACTGATTGTAAACTAAGACCTGTGTCTTGTACCAAACGTTCCAAGATAAAATTCAAGCTTACATGGAGGCTGAGGAAGTGATTCAGAGCAAACATAAAAACCTGTGTTAAGTGACATTTTTGGCAGCCATTTCATATTTATCTAAAAAGTTTTACATTCAGAATAAATTAATATTGCTCTTGACAATGAGTATCATTTGACTATGGCTGTGTAGGAGGAGATTCCCAATGAGACCCTCCCCACCACCACCACCCTCAAATTTGCGTTTGTCTCACTTGTCTGTGACCCTGTTCAGTCCATTGATTCCCACACAGTGCTTGATTTGGAGCAGTTGTTCAATAAACATTTATTGAATATATTCAATAAAGAACTTCTAGCTTCTCATACACAGAGCCTAGCAGACCTCCTGCTTGCAACTCTGTCATGATGTGTGGGTGAATAAAAGTTCTACCTCTGTTTTTTCTGTCTCTGTGCACCTAAGGTCTATGACTCACTTCTGCATGCATCCTTCTCTTTTTCTGTGACTCTCAACAATTGAAAAATCTCTAAAATGATTCCCTCTAGCTCTTTCTGGAAGCCAGACTTTACTCTCACTCTCATAAAATTTCTTATAGTTAATTTTGGCCAGTTCTTCCTTTGCATCCCTTTAGAATCTTTCTTCAAGCCTCTTATTTATTAGATGTCTTATAGTTTTTTGACATCTAAACATAAAAACTAACATCTTCTGTTAGTACAGCTATGTCATTATTATGGCTTTAAAGCTGTATTAATACCTGTCCTCCTGATGTGAGAATACACATGATAAAACAATAACAGCCCAACCAAGGTTGAAAATTCAGGTCAGGGATAAAGCAAGAGTTATGCTGACCACATGGGCCCTGTGATACAGTAATTAGACCAAGGACATCTTGACGAGACAGAACGTGAGCCTGGCCTCTGATGTCAATATCATTATCACAATCTCTAACAGTGGATTCAGGAAGAATTCTCACATTTGACATTGTACAGTGGTCACCCTGTGGTGCAGTAAATGATGTTTACAACATTTTAAAACAATAGCAAATGCAGGCAGGACTGTTTTGGATTGTGACCTTCACAAAAGTGCAGTGGCTCTCTGAGCAGACCCCAGGCAGAGCACTGTCTGAGAAACCAGCACCCAGGAAGCCCCAGCTCTAGCCCTGTCTGCTAACCTCCATTAGCTTCTGTTACGTGGAGATAATTAAAATTCCCTGCCTCCCGGGGTCACTGTGGTGATTAAATGAGTTAAAGCATGTAAGAGGCTTCATGCAGTGCTGGCAGAGGTTAAGAAAAAAATGGTGCTTAGGCCATATGTTGTTGTGAGGATGAACTAGATAGTCCCCTTAAAAAAAAAACACTAATAGCAAAGAATAAAGTTTAGACTCTTAGGCTATTGTATTGAAAACTTGTTTATAACTTCTTCAAGAAAGGTTTAAAAATCTCCCACAAATTCATCAGTGCTCTGCGATACATACGCAGTCTGTCTGCCCTCCCATTCTGCCCTTCCCTTAGCCAATCGAGCATCACACATAACACCCAGATTTCCCTAGATCCCGTTTCCTTTCTCTACCCGGAGGTCAATTGGCATTTATAGTTCACAACTGCTGTTTGTTTGCCTTGGCCCAGAAGACGCATCCTGAAAAATCACTGAATCCTTCAACATCCAGACTGAATTCATTGACAAGTTTCTGTGTCAGACAAGGGGCTTAAGATTTGTTATTGATAAA
>PVIR01020971.1:16915-30015 GCA_004026965.1 Petromus typicus | reverse complement strand
GCTTGCGAGACAGGCGCCAGAACCACTGAGCTAACTCCCCGGCCCGAAAACCCCTGTATTTTTATTTTGCCTTTGTAGATAAACAGAGGGGGCCAGACCTGTACAAAACAAAATAGAATATCATGAAAACAGACATTGGTGAATGTGCATATAATAGATATGCATTACAAAAGCAGTCTTCTCCCTTTTAAAAAAGTGATGATGGATTTGAAAGCAAATAGATCATTTGCATTTAAATTAAATGAACTGATAATCTATTAGATGACATGTTCCAAGAATGGTGTGTTATGAGAGTGGTTTGTCTTCCCAAAAGGCAAAGATATACACTCAGTCACCCTGGCCAAACACTAGCCCAAGCAAGGTGAAACACCCTTTCTCTTAGTTAAAGGTAATTCCCTCAGAAAGGCTGGACCGCTGTTTGCTGAAGGCTGGAGGAAGTGTTTCTTTCCAGGCCCACAGCTGAGACGTGGAGGTGAGTGTGTGACCCTTGCACAGCCCATAGCCTCCGTGAACTAAATTTCTGACCCATGTGGTCACAAGGAAAGTACGTTAAGCTTAGTCACTCTAATCTTTAGCATCATGTGACTAGGAAGCATTTGAAAATTGATTAGAAAGGCAGCGTAGCATGAGATTATTTTGTCTGGTGTCTGGGGAGACATGGTGTGGGAAAGTCCTTGCTGAGAATTCCTTCTTGTGAATCTTAGAAGACACAGGAAGAAGGTTAAAGGTGGCTATTACAGATCAGAAAGAACTCAGGTGATCTCAGGAGCCATAGGATTAGAGTGGTTTACAGAGATGTGGCAGAAAAAATCATAAGGACTCTGCGTGGTATGGTCAGAACACAGGACCAGTCCACTGGCGAGCAGCCTGGGAGGTCAGCTCAGCTGGTACAAAGTGATCTGGGGACTTATTTGTTCTGCAACTGCCCAGCAAGGACTGAAACCTTAGAGATGTCATTAACATACTCACTAGCTCCATAGTCATGTGGTGAAGGGTGAGGTCAGGCTTGATTGTGCCCCATGTCACTTACTCGGCTGAGTGTGTATTTGAAAAAGGACAGAGGTAAATGCAATAGACAGCGGCAGCAGCCACTGTAAACTGAAATGAAGCATGCCAGCTGACCTGTCACAGACCCAAGGAAGTAAACCAGGCCTGCAGACGGAGAGGTTGAAGGAGCCAGACCAGGAATAGAATTGGGGCTGTGCTAATTTTAGGAGATGCATTTATTGACCTCAACATAAATAATAGTTGCCCCTCCAACAAGAATAGTACTTGATTGACATACAGTATAATTATAGTTACTTTTGATCCTACATAGTTTTGCAAACTGATTAATACTTCACCCTTGGGCTTCAAAGCTGAGCTTTTAAAGAATCAAAGAAAAGAACCTCATTTGAACATGATTATCTATATGAAAATGACAAGTTTCCATCAGGATTGTGTCTCCAAAATCTTCATAGCATTTAGGTGTTGGAACTAAAAATTCTGGGTATATGAATACCAACCTGTTAACCAGAGCATTGATTCCTTAGCATAGAAAATATTGTTTGAATTTCCCAAATGACAAGAGACACTGTCAAGCATTATGCAGTTGACCTCTTAGCTGAACGTGTCCCAATGTTAGCCTTGCTGATAAAAATTAGTACTCATTTAAGTGGGCACTACCTGAAATAATCGCTGCATTTGCTATGCCCTTCTTTAAATGACTTGACATTTCTCTCATAGTATACCAGAGAGGTAGAATTACTGTTCCCATTTTCAAGGTGAAAAAACAGTGATGAAAGGTATCAAGGAAAATCTTCCTCTTCATTTTCTCACAGCTGTGCCCAGAGTCCCTTGCTGAGAACTTGGAGTTTGCAGAACTGAGAGCTGCCCTTGAGGGCTTGCTGAATAGTGTGCACTTCAAACAATAAAGAAATAAACAAGCAAAACTACAACAAAATTAAAGGGTATACAGTTAGCAAAAGATAATAAAACTACCTTTATTTGCAGCATAATTATTTCTTTGTGAAAATTTAAGGTATCTACAAAATGTTTTTAGAATTTAAGTTAAGTGAATTGAGCAAGGTCGCAGGATAAAAAAGTTAGTATATAAACATCCATTGTATTTCTAACACTAGCAGTGAACAATTGGGAGAAGGCATTTTAAACTGCTCTGCGTAAGAAAAGAGAATTCTTGGAAAGTGTTAGGCTCTGATTGATTTGTTATTAAAGGAGTCTGGTCCTCAGAAGAAAAAGTGAGTCAACAGAAAAGAGTTACTTGGAAAACAAAAAGTGTTCCATATTGCACTTTCCAAAAGCTGGAAAGATTTAAACAGTCTTCACACAGGCCCAGCCGCTGAACAACTTGCCCGAAAACATAACAAGCACCAAATTTGACCTTAGAATTCTGGTCTCTTTAATTAAAAAATCTCATTTTCTTTCATGACATCATTGCAAATGAACTGAGTTCTTGCCCTTGTCCGCTGAATAGTGGGATGTTCTCTCTACTCAAAATACTCAAAGGCTCAACATTTCTAGGATTTCTGTTTGGCTTGAAGCTTTCCATGACAGCTTTTAAAGTCCAGTAGTATGATAACACTACTTTATTGTCGGTGTAAATCTGATGTAAATCCGGGGTCACAGAAGGAAAGAGGCACTCAGGGATGAGCTCCAGTAGGGAGAACAGCCTCAGAGGACTGACCACTGAGCTGTCTTCCAACAGCTCTTCTATTATGGAGCCAATACAAAGTAGCAGTGCGTAGGGATAAAAACAGAAGAGGTGGCTGGGACATTTCCTGGGACAGGCCTTGCAGTTCTTCCTGATTCCTATCCCAGTGTTTGTTTATCGATCTCAGATCTCATTTGCAAGATTCAGTAACACAAAACTTAACAAGATGTCCGGGGAACATCCTGTGAACTGGTGCTAAGGAAACTCAGGAGTTCTGCATTAGGAGCTCTGCAGAAGTTCTGCTTAACTTCTGCTTAACTGGTTGTCTCAGGAAACTGCTAAACAGCTACCTTTTCCCCTACACTTCATATTTGCACAATCTATTTTACTAAGTTTCCCCATCTATTACCTCACTTGATTCTCACAGTAACTTGTGAATAAGGAAAGGCTAAAATTATTCAGTGTTGTAGCTAATATACGAGATAAGATCGAATGGCTTTTGTCTTGACCCAGGCCACTTGGCTTTTAAGTGGCAGAAGTAGGAATGGAATGAAATGTACTCTGAGAATTTAGTGTGTTAGTCACTTTTCTCTTGTTGCTGAAACAAAATACTCAACACTCAAAGTTAAAGGAGGAAAACCTTATTTGGCTTACGGTTTATAGAGGTTTTAATCCATAATGGGCTGGCTCTAAGGCAGGATGTTTTGGCAGAGAAGAAACAATTTATGGTGGCCAGAAAGTAGTGAAGCAACAAGGAACAACGCAGCTCTTTCTATCCCTCACATACTATCCAGAGTACTTCGGGTGGACAGCACTCAGAACTCAGTTCCCCTGAGCCTAGAATTGCACCATGAATCAATCACACTCTAGATTCAGCCACCTTAGGAAAAGCCCCACCTACTATTGCACGAGGCTTTGGGGGGACATCTGGCCATAATATTTGGATTCACTAAAGGGATCAAACTTAGCTGACAGAGATAAAATTGTATTGATTCAAGTAATTGAATCTGAACATTGTGATGTTTAAGGAAATACAAGTTGTCAGTTCCATTTAAGAAGAATAAAGGGAAGTGATTTCTCGTGGTTTAGAGAATGACAGACATCAAATGTAAAAGGAAATGATAATAACCTATTTTAGATGTGCTTATTTTTTTTTAATGTAGATATTACAACTGAAAGTTTTACTCAAAAAGTTGAACTGTTCCTTGGTTTATAAATGTAAAGGTCACAGATTCAACCACTGTAAATGTTGGAAAAGATTTAGAGGCTTTCTAGTTGAACTCCCTCTTTCCTAGCTGAGGAAGTAGAAGCACCAAGGTTTTAGTTGATTGCTTGCGGTCAGGCTACTAATTAGTGAGAGAACTGGTCTTAGAATAGAGTGCCAGACTTCAGGCTGCTTCTGTAATCGCAGAGCCTTAGCTTGAGAATTTTACAAGTTTGCGCTGGACAATGTTGTTAACTTTCAGGTCTCTTATTCTAAATGGTTGTGACTTTGGAATGCTAACGATGACTGCTCAGAAAGTCAGTGCTGACTCTCTGCAGGGCCCTGAAGGAAGGGCTACAAGAAAGCAAAATCACCCCTTGGGTTTGCCAGCTTCTGGAGCTCCCACCCTACCCCCCAAAGACAGTCTCACACATCATCTTGCTCTGTGATTTCTGATCATAAAAGGTTTGTCAAAGCTTGCTATGTAGGCCCTTGAAAACATCATGGAGCTCTTTGATGTAAATTGTTTATTTTTTTCTGAAACACATCTGCTCTTCATCTTCTGTGTATTTTAAAATGTGTTTGGGCCAGCAATTTGAATGAGAAGTCTAATAAAAAATCATGAGGTGTTGCTTTTCATCTGATCTACCATCATCTCCTAGTCATTTGTACATTTATTCATCCAGTGACTACTTAATGGGTGTTTACTACATGCCAGAAACTGTTCTAGTGGCTTAGGAAATAGCAGTAAGCAAAGCAAAATCATTGCTGTCAAAAACTTTCATAAACAAAGGTACAGTAAATCTGTTATATATCAGATGAGTGCTGTGACGAATACACAGGGTAAGAGGGAACAGGGAATGTGGAGCCTGGAATTTCACATGGGATGGCCAGCGTGGTCTTTGTGCAGAGGCCGGCTGGAGGTAGAGTGACAAGCCAGGGAGCTTTCTGAGGGAAGAACTTTCTAGAAAGGAGACAACAAGGCCTGTCTTAGGGGCCCACATGATGTGCTCCAGGCACACACATCAAAAAAGCCAGCAGTGCTGGACTGTAGCGAGCGAGGGAGGGGATGGTATAAGATCAGGTCTGGAAAGTAGACAGGAGGCTGAGGCCAAGTCATACAAGACCTTCTGAAACAGCACAAGGACTTCTGCCTTTTTTAGTTATGTTTTAAAAATTGAGATAAGATAAAATATACTACTCTCAATGATCCATTTTTGCAAGCAATGGATATGCTTTTGAGTCTTGGCTCTTTCCCTATGGTGGTATTTTAGAGTGTCACATCAATTGTATCATCAGTTCCTGGCTGAGTATTATTCCATCACATGACTATATTACATTTAATTTATCCATGCTCCTCGTGGGCAGTTAGGCTGTTTCTGAGTTTTGTCTATTTTGAATAATGCTGTTGTGAATATTCTTCAACAAAAGTTTTGTGTGTATGTTTCTGTTTCTCTGGACACATACCTAAGCGTAGAACTGCTGGGCCAGAGCATGATATTTATTTACTTTATAAAAGTGTCAGATCCCGAGTAATATGGGGAAGAGTTACTGTGGTTCCACATGCGCAGGCACAGTGCTTTCCCAGGTATTCGTTTTTGTTCTAATCATTCTGAGCAGTTTGAAATACACCTCAGCAGGGTTTCAATTTACATTTCCCTGATGATTGCCCATACTAAACACATTGTCATCAGCTTTCTGGTATTTGCATAACCCTTTTTAAGTGCATGGGTGTTTTTTTTTAACCTAGGCTTTGAAAATTGACTTTTTTATTTCTTGTAGAAGTTTTTCAAAAGTATGTTCTGCGTGAGTCCTATAACAGATCTATATCTACATGTCTACCTCCTCCCGTATGTGTTTTATATAGAGTATTATTACATAGAATATATAACATCATACAGTATATTTTATCACATTGTGTAATATGCATATTATATATAATATAATAATACATTTGATATCATATGAAATAATAGATGATTTGTATGATTACTATTGTAGTATTGTAATATATCATGTAATATATAAACTACAAATTCATAATATATAATTAATAAAAGTTTTATCATATATGATTTTTTTTTAGACAGGGTCTCACAATGTAGTTCAGGCCTACCGTGAACTCAATATATAGCTCCAGCTGGCCTAAAACTTGCAGTGATTCTCCTGCTCCAGCCCCCCAATGGAGAGATCAAAGATATATATATAATTATATCCAAGTCTTCCAGTCTTATATTTTTTGTGTTAATGGTATCTTTTCATGAGCAGAAAATTTTAATTGGAAGGGAATTTGATTTATCAGATTTTTCTGTTGTGGTGAATACTTTTATGTCTTGTGTAAGAAATATTTGTGACAAAGTAATGGAAGTATTTTCTTTTAGAACTGTTATGGTTTTAACATTTAGATTTAGTTCTAAGATCCATTTTGAGGTTTGGAGTGTTTTTTGAATGCAGGAAGGTGGGTAGAAGATGCAAATACCAAATTCCACCTCATTTTAAAAAAATGCTTTATTTTCATATTGAATTACTGTGGCAGAGGAAGGCACTGGAGAGTCTGAGGCCTTTCTTCAGAGGATGAATTCTTTATCAGCCTTGCACATTCATTGGTTGTATGCACTTAAAGTATACAACCACATTCATATCCACACACATTTTGATCTCCAGCTTTGGCACACAGGATAGCACTTGGCACACTGAAGATACTCAGTGAATGAGTGAATGAATTCCAGCAGCTGACAGGGTCAGGATTTCTGTTGTTGTTGTTTAGCATGTGGATGTATTGCCTATATGGCTCTTCCACAGACCATGACCATTTCCATTAGGCTTGTTAGACTCACATTTACAGAGCATTTATAATGTGTACAGAGGATTATATATTTCTTTGACCCATACCACATAAACATATGTTGGCCCCTTGCATGGTTAACTTCACTTCTATTTTTGTTTTCATTTCTGCTTGTCATATTTGGGGTAGAGAAGATTAAAAAGCATATGCGGACAGCAGAGAAAGACATCTGGAGAGCAGCCCTGTTGCATCTCTTCCAATTTCCCTTGAAAATGCCCAGATAGATTCAGAAACAAGAGGAAATGTTCACCCAGCACTGACTAAAACGAGTGATTGTCAGGTGACCCGCGGCAGTGATCCAGGGATCGTAGTAGCCCTGCGGGATACAGAGGTAGAGGGACTGCAGAGAAGCTCTGTGCCTGTTCCAGCCTGACAGTGAAATGCTTCTCCTCCTGTTTCCACCGAGCTGCTTCCTTTTAAGGAAGTCAAAAGCTGTTTCCCATTTACTCTCCTGCCTTCTCTAGCTCCCCAGCCTAAGCAATTCCCCAAACCAACAGCCTGAAAGGAGAAGGATCTTTTTCCTTCCTGTGAAAGACGTGTGATGTATAATTGCATTCTGAGAAGGCTAGTTCTATAAATTCAGCACACAGATGGACACAAGAAGTAAGATTAATGGCAGAAGTACTCTACATGCTGGGATTGTGGTTTTTCATGCCTGTTGAGTCATGGTCTCAATGAGTCAGAGCTCCATTAGAAGCCGGAGTGTGGGTAGAAGCTGCCTGGATGTCCACCTGTCCTCCAGCTGCAGGCATGAGATCATCATACAAAGGAAGAGCAATGTCAGGAGGCCAAGCCCTTCCCCCACGTGGCTACTGACGTGCAATCCAGACAAAGCGCACCTTACTTAAATAATTTTATTGAAAAAGTAAATTATGTATAACTACTGTCGTTGGAATTGGTGAAAAAGTTGCTGCCAACCTAGAAAGAGGAGCATCACTCTAAAAGGAAATGAAGACCTCTGAAAATTGTCTTTTGCAGGAACAAAAAAATTTAAGAATATATAGTATTTAAGACTATACATTTGAGTCTTAAGATATAGGACTTTCTTTTGGCAGATAACATTTTCTGTGTTGTGTTACAATTGTTCAGGTGTGCTTCTTAATACGTATATGCATATGCAACTACACAAGCACTTTGATAACGGAGACAAGTTCTGTTTGTGTTTCCTCAACATCAGAAATTAGCATAGTGTTTGTCATGTAGTAAGTGCTCAATTAATAAATTCCAGCAAATGACAAAATTTGCCCTTTTGGCTTTGTTTAGTATGAGGGTGTCCTGTTTTATTTATGTTCTATGTGGCTTTTTTTGAAAGCAGAAATAGAAAGTTATAAGGTCATAGGAAGAGAGAGGAAAAGAGATGGAGATAGAAATGCAAAATGAGTAAGTCTGGAAGCTAAAATCCTAAGAGCAGCATTAAAATTCTTATTAGATACAGCAAATGACTGAACTGATAGAAGATCAAATTGCTTTTGAAGAAGATAAATTTGAAAATTCCCTCAGAACATGAAGCAACAGGAAAAAGATAAATGAATGACAGGAGAGAGCTGGTTCCTATACAGAACAGAGAACTGTTTTCCTACTAAAAATGATAGATGTTTTGAATTAGTAAGAAAAACTGGAGCAGAAATCATAATAAAGACTTTCAGGAAATAATCTTCTATATGGAAACACAGAATATGGTTGTCATACTTCAAGTAAAATGTGTGACAATATTCCTCAGTGACAAGGACAAAGAACATTATCTGGCCAGTTCCGCTGAAGCTGTGTAGCTGAAGAGCCTGAGGCCCTTTCTAGAGCCTCCCAGTTTCTTCCTCTCAAGAGAAGTTTGTTATAGGATCTCTGGGTCTGTTCTTTAGATCTGACTATTTTTATGGTTTTATGAATGTTTTGAGGGCTAGGAGAGCTACGAGCGTGATTACTTATTTTAATATCTCATTGGAGATACATCAGGCAGGCAAACAATTATTAGAAATCTTACCAATAATGCTGTTGTTTAACATCCTTTGTTCTGGTGCATTGACCAGGGTTCCAGGCATGTTCTGAGCATGCCAGATGTTTTCACTGTAACAACAGGACTCCACAGCCTCATGCAGCACCACCTGCCTGCATCTTCATGTGAGCAGAACATACTAACCACAGCGATATCCTTGGAGCCCATAATCAAAACAGCAGACACTAGGACCCTCGACCTCCATTGCATTGTGGACACTAGGAACCTGAACTCTCTACTCCGTTGTAAACACTAAGACCTCCATCATATTTTGCTTCCCTCCTTGATCTCTTTCCCCCAGAGTTCTCAAGAATTAAGTCATCTTTTCATGAGGTGCCTCTCTCCCCACTCATTTTTTGCCTTTGCTGAACTTATTGGTGCATATTAGGTATACATTATGATCATGTCTGTCATTGAGAATTTTTGTACCTGTAGATGATGTAACTTGATTCTCAATTATTCCATTTTCCTGATCTCCACACAACACTTATTCCCATGTATATAAGCTTCATTTCTGGGTTTGTTTTTTTTTTTTTTTTTTTTTTTTTTGAGACAGGGTCTCGCTTTGTAGTTCAGGCTGGTCATGAGCTCAGCCTCAAACTCACATCACAGCAATCCTCCTGCCTCTGCCTCCCGAGTGCTGGGATTACAGGCGTGAGCCACCACGCCTGGCACTGTGGTATGTGGTGCTGATTGATAGTGGGCGTGAGTCTCCAGGCCCAGTATGGTATGTGGTTACCAGGGATCGAACCCAGGCCCTTGCACTTGCAAGACAGGCGCTGGAACCACTGAGCTAAATCCCCGACCCTGTTTCTGTTTTTTACTATCAATTTTTACCCTTCTTTGCTTTCCCCTGCCCTCTAATTTCCCCTTGAACATTTTCTTCCTATTTCACAATATCTAGCATACATTTTAGTATTCATTTACATCTTGTTTCTCATACTAGAGAAATGATACATTATTTGCACATCTGTGTCCTATTTATTTCATTTATGAGTATGGCCTCAAGGTACACCCGTTTAGGCATACATATATCTAATTTATAATTCTTTATGGCTATGTAAAACTCCATTTCATAAAACCTTCCATGTCTTCTTTATTCAGACTCCGGTTGATGGTAATTTGGGCTGTTTCCAAGCTTTAGCTATTACAAACTGTGCTGCTATAAACACGGGTGCATATATGTCACTGTGGTCTGATGTCCTCAGTCCCGGCCACTGTTGTGCCCTCAGCTTTTTCCTTTTGACCTAAGCATCAAGCAATGTTTCTGATGTATATTCAAATTCGAGGCTCCAGTGTTTTCCTCTGGCTTATTTTCAGAGCCCAAGAGTTTTGTAGAATGGGACCTATAAGTCATATAGACCACTTGCATGACCAGTGCTAGACATGGGCTCCATGTTGAAATGGAGTTCGTAGGTCAAGACTCCCTTTCTCTGCAGTGTGGCCTCTCAGTGGGAGGCAACATTGCCTCACTTCTCTTCTTCCCTGTTTTCCTGTGTCAACTGTAGTGATTGTGTGTGTGTATTTGTTTGTGTGTGTGTTTGTGTGTGCGTGCGTGCGCGCGTGCACTCCATACACACCTGCACAGC
Organism: Petromus typicus; assembly: GCA_004026965.1. Classification (NCBI taxonomy): domain Eukaryota; kingdom Metazoa; phylum Chordata; class Mammalia; order Rodentia; family Petromuridae; genus Petromus; species Petromus typicus. The sequence goes on along the minus strand of PVIR01020971.1, from coordinate 19,737 downwards.
CTCAACTCCAAGAAGAAACAGACACAAATTGCAGAGTTTGAGCCGAGATCCTATTTTACCGAGTCCCACTCTAAGGTCTCTAACGTGTTCCTCAGCTGACAGATTTTTAGCAACAATACAAATTGGCAGAAATTATCAACTCTGTGAGCAACACAAATATTTAGAAAAAAAAATAAGGTGGCAGACGGTGAAGACCACTGGGAAGCGTTTCAGATCCTTTTCCTCACACAAGTCCGGGCAGGCAGCTGCCAGATCATCTCAGCTTCTGCTCTTGATGTATGCAACAGCCCGGGTCACCCCAGATGTGACCACGCAGCCTGGCTCTGGGCTTCATAAATTCAGGGCCAAAATGTAGTTTATTTTTGTGATGACTCCATCCACAGCATTGCAGGGAAGCCAGTTCCCCTCATCCCATTAAAAAGGTATAACGCATATTTTTACCAGCCCGTGGTGCTTCGTGCTTGGGAGTAACAATGTGCGCTTTGTTCCTACGCCAGGCAGCCGTGAAGTGCGCCGGAATCATTGCCAGGGTGGGCTGCTCCTTCCTGAGAGGGCTCGCTGCCCCAGGAACACTTCTGCCTGCTTAACTGCCTGCTTGAGCCTCGCCTTATATGGAAGTTTCTCTTCTGCGCAAGGGAACGACAACCACTTAGCATGTCAACCACCTGTGAGCAGATGACAGCAAAAAATCCCCTCTGCTCTTATCCCCAGGAAGTCCTATCTGCTTGAACTCTAGCTCTCTGGACCCACTCTCTGATAATGAATTGGGAATGCTAACAGGTTTATAGGGAACTTGGAGTCATGAGGAGTAGCTCGCCGGAAAAATTCCATGTTAGGAAGCTCAGAGGACTTGTCCCTCACACCCTGGTTTGTTAGTTAATAAGCCCAGAACACAAAAAGAAACCCTAAAAGAAAGGGAAGAACCAGACCAACCAATGTCTCAAGGGAGATGCTTGATCATAGTATATAATCATTTAACTTAGTTAACTGTTGGGTCAAAGTTAACAGAAATAACAAGCAATGATTATTGTTTAGTAATGTTTAGACCCATATTCATGAAGTCTCATGTGCTGGTCTAATAGAAAGAGCAATATCCCCAGGAGGCTGAAGGAAGGGCAGGATACATCTGGCCCAGGCACTATTTTTTCAATTAATGGTATTGCTACAAAACTATACGTAATGATCACATTCATCATAGGGAATTGATACCTGCACATAATTTATCTTGAGTCCTCTTTTTTCTACAATCCCCACCCTTTCCTTCCAGGCACTATTGCTTGGGATCCGGTATCTCATTTCACCCTCGCAGCAGCCCCAGGAGGTAGTACTCCTGTTATCCCCACTTTGCAAGTGGACAGACCAAGGCACAGAGAGTTAAGCAACTTGCCAAAGTCACAGAGCTAGTATGTGGTGGCCTGGAGTTCTAATGCAGACAGCTAGTCTCTGGGAGGAAGCCACAGACGTGGCACAAAGCAAATACAGGGGATGGGGACAGATGCCATTGGATTGGAGCATACAGAGGGTAATGGGAAATCACACCAGAAATACAAGGTATTACCACATTGTAGAAAGCTTTGAATGTACCTTATGGGATATACCACAATTATTAGTATTACTACTAACAAAAGCCAGCATTTACAGTCATCTATTATTCAGAGCATCTATAACAGTCTAGGTCTGCATTTGCTGATGTCTGAAGAGAAAACAACACACTGGCCGACACATTCACCAGCCACACTGCTTTGTGTTGATGTCAAGCCAGCCCCATGCCACATACACCCCATTTTCACTTAAAAATTCTCTGGTGTTATAATTGCATTATTAAATGGCTGCTCTACTATAAAGCTATCTTAGCAATGACTAATTTTTCCTGGGTAGTAGTGTTTCAGGGTTCTCGCCAAAGTTGATATAATGCCCAGTCATGCAGAATCATAAGAGAATCAAACGGCTTTTCTTGCCAGTCACTTCTATACGAAGAAACAGTATGTGTAAGTAGAAGGCGTCATCAAACACAATTTCACTAGACGTTGCTGGGGGTGGGGGCGGGGTTGTCAACACATCCTGAGTTAAAGTAATGTTCTCACCACGAAAACTCTGTGACTCCGTATTTTTATTGGCCCTTATCTGTTGACCAGTTTCACAAAAAGACATTTGAAAAGATCTTTACACTACTGGATCCTGGTGATCATCTTCTTACTTCCATGATTAACTGATTCTAGGGCACTTACTTGGTAGATCATTGGAATGAAATAGGACTGTGAAAGTTCTTTCCTTTTGCTTTAAGGAAGTGGCCAAGAGCTGAAGGAAGGAGAGAGGATCTGCAGTGGAACCAGCTTGTGCTCTTTCCACATGGGCTTGGGGGCTGGGCTACTCTTCTGCAGGGGCCTGGTCAATGGCCCTGCTTCTCCTTCCTTTGTCTACCTAGGATCAACTCTCTGAAGTTGGCTGCATTGTACTGGAGCAGAATCATGGTGTTTTGTAAGTTAAATAGCCTATAACATCCTTCTGTTCTGTGTTGTTTGTCATTTCTTGACAGTTACATGTCTGTGCTCTGCAACTTGGGACTCGCTTTTGATGTTCGTATGTGGTGTGGTATGATTTTCTAAGAATCATAGATTGGGGGACTTTAAACAACAAAAATTTGTTTTCTGACAGTTCTGGAGTCTAGAAAGGTGAGCACAAGGTGTTGGAGGGATTGGTCTCTTCTGGGGCTTATATCCTTGGCCACCTTCTCCCTGTGTCTTTACATGGTCCTGGTGTGCAGGCCCTCCCTGTGTCCTGATCTTTTTTTTTTTTTTTTTTTTTTTTTTGGTTTTTGGAGA
>PVIR01020971.1:0-16815 GCA_004026965.1 Petromus typicus | reverse complement strand
ATCTTTTTTTCTTATAGATACCGGTTATATTGGGTGGAGCTCAACTTGATTATCTCATTTTAACTTCATTACCTCTTTTTTGACCTTGTCACCAAATACAATCACATTCTGAGATACTAGAATTTAGTGCTTCAATATGAGGAATTTTGAGAGACACACAACTCAGTCCATAACGGATACTTGGGGTATCTTCCTTAGACATGCGCTGTTGTGTTTCCAGTTTTATTTTCATGGCTTGCCTCTCTAGAGCTCGTCCACCTGTCACACTGTGATGGCCTTTAGCTCTTTCACAGTGGGTAGCAGAGCATCTTTAGGCCAGTCCAATGGGCTACTGAAAATGGTCATTTCACCAGTTATACTAAAATCGTGTTTTCAAGCTAGGAACCTGTACTATGAAATAATCAAGAGACCAGATTTATACCAACTGCCAACCAAGCTCCTTTTCAGCAGCCCTTACTCATCTGGAGATGAGTAAGCAGGTTGCTTCATATGGGAAATTATAAACTATGTGATTTTTTAAAAGATTGACTGTATGTAAATTACATTAGCATGTGCAAATGCAATTTTCTAGAATTTGAGAGTTTTAATAATTTATAACTCTGTAGAATACTTTAATTATAAAAAATTAAATATTAGCTAACCTTGTAGATGTAGGACCTGTTTTGTTGTCTAGAACCCAATGTGTAATCTCTGTCTTTGCCAATTCCTTGCAAGGCTTAATCGTAAGCCTTGAGCATTGTAACTTGGATGCAGGACTGGAGAGATGAAGAAGTCCTGGTTCCTGCTCCCAAGAAGCTCAGAATTCATTTGTTTTCATCTTTGAATGAAAACATCTCTGGCTAGTGTCAAAAGTATCTAAGTTGGAGACTGTGGGTTGAGTTCCTGGCTCTCTTTTGTCATTCCAAGCATAAAGAGCTCTGGGCTGATAAACACCACAACATGGTTTTATTGCAGATTCTATTGAATGAAAATTGTGTCCTCAACCTTTGTGAGCTCAAGAGCAGTGATTTCAGAGTAGCCAACGCAGAGACAGCTAGAAGTCAAGATTGTAGGTAAACCCCTTAAAAATGACTATATTTAAGGAAAGAAAAGGGGTAAAGGATCTGCATGAATTAGGAGACACCTTTACCTGTCTTACTGGAGACAAAGAATGTTCGTAAAAGTGCTCTAACGCTGGCATATTAGACCCTCATTAAAGAAGAAAAAGTATTTTGAAAATTAGCGTTCGTATGATCCTGCAAATATAATGTAAATAAAAGAAGAGTTTCCCCATGTTGAGAGAGAAGAGTGAGAGAGAATATGAATCATACAATATCAATTACAATGCTTAAAAGAGATTGACTTAAAATGGCTGACTTGAGAGGACAAAATTCCTATCTCAGTGTCTGGGGCTGTGGCCCAAATGCCTGTGTGTGCCTGTATGGACCATGATGGACAGAGAAGCCAGGTTTCTGGGTCCAGGCCACATCCAAGGGAGCAGCTGAGACTGGGGAAACCTGGACTGTATCTTTTCCAAAGGTGATGAAGACTACTCACATCCAACTGTTGCCAGGTAGAAAATTTTTAAACATGGGCAACCAATTTAAGACTTTTAAAAAGATATGGTGTGACCCAAAATAAAATATCTCTTGGTGACTATTTTGCAAACTGTATTGTAAAGTAGGAATCACATTTTTGTGATTTACTTTGAACATCTGTTGCAGCACATACAATTCAAGTTTCCCAAAGAGGAAACTGCAGACTGAGATTCTTGCTCCCCTAGCCTCACACCTGGCTTCCTTACCAAACTGTATAATCTACTGAAGGTGCTATGTTCATGTATGTCTTTCAAAATATTCCTGAATCCAGCCAGGCCACCCTGGATTTTTGCAAGCATTTCTGTTTCATTTGCTTTCAAATGTTTTTCCTCACGCTTTCCTTCAGAGATTGTCTAAACAGAGCAGGAACTGGGGTTGAGTTGCACAAATGCAAGGATATCCTCAGTTCTGCATCTTCCCTAACTATCCATGGGGGAGGGACCACTTTAATAATAAATTATTCAAATGTGTATTCATTCCTACAACATTTTAAGGATGTTTACATTGAAACCAGATGCCTGCTCCACAGATGGGGGCCCCATTTCTGTTGATTTTACAGCTTCGCCTCTCCTTGAGGTTTCTCAGTAGGGTCTTTGTTTCCTTCACAAGTGGAAAGAATATTTCTTTTGTTTGCTTTTCTTAGCCATCAGGGCTGGCCAGCCTCTGGAGGGAACTCCAGCCATGCTGCGCGTTGGCCAGTGTCCCTTCCCTCTCACTTCTGAAAGTCACTTGCGCACAGAATGGCAGGTTGTGTCTGAGATGCTGTGTGCTTGGGCTTTTCTGAGCTCTTTTTTTCCCTCCGTGTTGGAATTTTGCAGCAGTGTGAGCAACAGTGAGCTAATTCTCCCAGACAGAGAAGTTGAATCAGTACTAGATACCCACCGAGCAAAATGAAACTAGGACTTCTGGGGATCTTTCATGTCACTGAAACCCAAAGCTTTTATTTCTAAACTGATCTCAATCCACAGTGAAATAAAGGACTGGACAACTCATTTGTTCAAATGCCTGCAGCTGTTGGCCTGAGGAAGTCTGGGGGGAATAGCTTTCCCAAAGTTGTCCTGGATCTTAGCAGTTGGCATTTGAACATATAGCAAGAACCAGAAGGAGGACAGTCCAAGACTAAGGAAAAGTAGAAAAGAAAAACCTTTTCTAAGCAAACCTTTTCTACTCATAGTTTTATTTGGTCTAATAGGTCCTTTGATTTGTTCATGATGGACTTACTGAGTACCTGATATGACTGATATATGCTGCGAGTACATGAGTGAATATCTCCTAGTGGTCATTGCAAGAGTCCAGAATATCATAATGTGGCAAATTATATGGAAAGGAACACATAGAATAGTGGAGATGCGAGAAAGGCATCTGGTGTAGGCTAAGTAGAAAAAAAGTAGAATGAGTAAGATTTTGGAATGGAGATGGAACCCAAAGCGACTATGAGTAGGAATTAGCTAGACTACAACTTGTCAAATTTTCATGTGGTCAGTAATCACTTGGGAATCTTGTTTTATTGATGATTCTGACCCAGGAGTCTGAGGAAGAGCCCGAGACTCTGAGTTTTTAGGGTACTCCCCATGCAATGCCAAAGAAACTTCAAGTAGCAAGTTGCTAAATGGTGCCCTGAGCAAAGGGGAATTCACGGAAGATGGAAAGAAAAACATTTTAGGCAGAAGAAATATTGTGTCCAAATACCTGGAGATATAGTTAGAACATTTAAGAAAAGGCAAACAGTGAGAAAAAGGGGAACAGGAAAATGAGCTTGGCCCTAGCAGTAGCCATCAGATTGTGAGGGACTTTGATGGTATTCTAGGGGCTCGGAGCTTTCTCCTGAGGACAACAGAGTGCTGACCCTTTAAAAAGGTCACCCTGCTTACAACGTGACAGATGGGTTAAGGACAGTGCCACTTTAGAAGCATGAGAGTACTTATGGGACAATTGTATCAGAAAAGACAAAGTCTTGAACCTAAACATTGGCCGCGAGTAGAGAAGAAAAGCAACCACCTTTGGAATCTTAGAGATATTCTTCATTACATCATTTCTACATCATCCTCTGCTAGACCACACGTGGGTCCCGAGACAATAAGCTTCTTGTGTGAGCTGATTTTCTCAGGTATTTTGTCACGGCAGTGAAAGTGGATGAATACATGGACCTATGCTTCATTCAAAAGTGATATGAGACTGTCTACTCTGCTTCCTCCATTTTCTTTTAATCTTTTAAAACTAGATTTTACTGATGTGTCAGTTACAAAACCATAACGAGAGATGATGCACAAAGGCTACCTTTGAAAATATGCAGAGCAGCTTGGACTGACCTTGGCAAAATTAAGCCTGGTTAAGCTGTTTCTCTAAAACCACGTCAGTAGGGCACAGAGCAGGACTGGAATCTAGGTTCTTTGTTCTAGACCATTTTTCATTACTGTAGTGAAATACTTGAGGCAAACTGATTTTATTTTTTTAAAAAATAGGAGGGGTTTTAGCAGGAGGGGACTAACTGGAGGAAATGGAATAGAGGGCATGACCTTGGAGATTGTATCTTTTCCTGGCCCCTTCCTGTCTGGCTCTTCACTTGTTGTCTGCTTCCTGAAGGCCATAGATTTTTGTTTTTAATTGAATCTTTATTGGTACATTATGAATACACATCATCATTGCATCCAGAATTGAGGGTTTGTACTAGAATATGACACGACTTGATTCTCATTTTTTCCCTTTCCCCTCCAACCTGTAACCCCCACCCCCTAAATATATAATCTTTGTTTCCTTTTTTCTTTATTTTTACCACATTCATTTTCCTCTCATTATTTATCCCTACACTCTCTTCCCTTTTAAATATTTTCTATTTTACAATATCACCTATACATACAGAAACTCATTTACAACTTCATTTTCTCATACCAGAGAAAAGATACAATATTTACACATCTGTGACCTATTTATTTCACTTAAGAGGATGTCCTCAAGGTTCATCCATTAGAGTATGAATGACTCAACCTTATCATTTTTAATGGTAGAGTAATATTCCATTCTATGAAAGAACCACATCTTCTCTATTCATTCTCTAGTTGATGGACATTTGGGTTGTTTCCAAGATGTAGCAATCGCAAACTGAGCTACTATAAACATGTGTGCACATGTGTGCATATGTCACTGTGAAATGAATGTTTTAATTCCTTTGTGTATATACCAGCAGAGAGATGGCTGGGTCAAATAGGACCTCCAATCCTAGCTTTCTGAAGAATCTCCACACTAATCTCCACAGAGGTTGTACAGGTCTACATTCCCACTGACCGTGAAGAATTCCCTTTAAATCTTTATTGGTACATTTTAGGTATGTGTAATATAACTTTTTTTTTGAGACAGGGTCTTACTTTATAGTTCAGGCTGGCCCTGAGCTCAGCCTTGAACTCACAGCACTCCTCCTGCCTCTGCCTTCCAAGTGCTGGAAGCGTGAGCCACCACACCTGGCGGCCATGAGATTTTTTTTGTTTTTGTTGTTGTTGTTGTTGTTACTGTTTTTTGAGACAGGGTCTTGCTTTTGTAGTTCAAACTGGCCCTGAGCTCAGCCTTGAACTCAGCAATCCTCTTGCCTCTGCCTCCCAAGTGCAAGGATTATAGGCATGAGCCACCACACCCGGCATTGTGGTATGTGATTACTGGGATTGAACTCGGCACCTTGCACTTGCTAGGCAGGTGCTGGAACCACTGAGCTAAATCTCTGGCCCTTGTAGGCCGTGAGTTGAGCAGCTTTCCTCCCAGTAGCCCAGTGCAATGCTCTTTCTGCCCATAGTCAGACAGTCATGGACTAAAACCTCTGAAATCATGATAAACTTTTTCACCTCACCAAATAGTTCCCAAAAACTTGCACCTTTCTGCATCTCTATTCACAAAAACAGTATAAAGATTGTTACTGAAAATTTCAGAGGCTGAATGTAATGACCTTTGAAATCTGATCCACTTCAATAGTCATACTAACTGCATTCTGTCTTCCTTTGGCTATTTGAGAAATGAACATTTCTTTCATATCTGCTTTCCACAGGTATGCATGCATGTATTTATATCATCTATCTATCTATCATCTATCTATCTATCTATCTATCTTATCTATCCATCTTAGTGCGGGGGACTGAACCCAGAACTTGATACAGACTTAAAAACACACCATATGCAGTTACTTTCATGTGAAAGTGTGATGAGATCCATTGTTTATTAATCTTCATCCTCTATTGTGCATTTGTCAGGGCTGGAACTATTGACCTATTCTATATAGATGGACCAGCTGTATTTTCCTATCTTCTTATTTTCTAATTTTTATTGTGATATTGTTTCTTTCACAGACATTTTATTTGGGTTTTGGCCAATTTTTTCTCTTTATTTTTTTAGGATATTTCCTTTTCTTTTTATACTCACAAGATATTTTTCCATTCTGAAATTAGATCTTCACTATTTATACTTCCCTCTTTAGCCCATATGGTATTTATCTGAGTGCCAATTGTGGAATATAGATTTTTTTAGCTGTACATAGTTAATTTTGTTCCCAAAGTTAACCAGATCTTCTACATATTTTTGTGGATACTCTATAATTTTGCCACTAATTGGAATTTCAACTTTTATCACATCCTCATTGCTTTTAATCATTTGAGATCATTTCAAACATGGTTAGTGCTTAGTAATGTTGAGGTCTTTTAAATTTTGTTAGAATTTAAGGGCAAAGAATACCATAAAAGAAGTATATTCTTCTATAATCCACAAGTGGTTTAATAACATTGCTTCACATAGAAAGGCTTTGATGCCCAATGTCTTCACTATGTACAAAATGACTATTGCTTTCCATTACTAATGGTCTTTTATAGCCATAAAGCCACTTATGAAAATCTAAAGACAAAGAGAGAGAGACACACAAAATAGCCCCAGACATAGTTTCAAGCTGTGCACTGCCCAACTCTAAGGACTGTTTACTGCATAGAAGTTATATAAATGGGCCCTTGAGTTTTATAGTCTATAATTTGTGCAGCTGTATATAACGATCTTGAAGAGAGAAACCCTGTTCACATCCTAACCTAGTCCTCCAAAAACAAGCACAGTGTCTTCTGAGGCTTATTAAACCTTAGATAACCTCATCCTTTACATGAAGGGGCTTCATCATTTTTTTTAAAAGTATGGACTTGTATTATCACAAAGCTTAGTGGTAGCTCAAGATGTAGATTCTTGATTTTTCCTTTTTTTATGATTCAACTATTTTTATTTAAAATTTGTATTTTAAGTAGACGATATATTCATGTGACTCAAAATTCAAAAGGTACAAAGGACTACCTACCCACAAAAAGGCTCACATTCATCCTTGCTCCCTTACCCCTCTAAATCTCCCTGTAAACAAGCCCCCTCCCAGCAGTTTTGAACAACACTTCTTAGAAATGGATCAACTGTGTACACGCAAACATACACATAAACTTCCAGCCCTACTTCCTTAACCTTATCGTGGAGGTACTATTTACTGTTCTGCATTTTGACCTCTTAATTTCCAGCATATCGTGGTGATTGTTCTAATCAGCATGTGAAAACCTTCCTCATCCTCTCTTACAGTGAAGTATATTCTATTGAATAATATAAACAACCAACTGAACTGTATTGAGGGACTTTTACTCTCTATTACAACAGTATGGCAGTGAATATTGGGCTTCTTGTTCATGGGTGTTATGTAAGGTAAATTTTTTGCAAATGAGGTTGATGTGTCAAAAGCTGTGTGCATGTGGAAGTCTAATGGACTTGCCAAATGGTCTCTATAAACATTGGTGAAGAGGTAGTGGACTTTCCTACACTCTCATTAACACTGTGTTAACGAAAGTGGTAAGCTCTGCCAGTCCAAAGCTTACAAGATAGTGCAATTTTTATTTGCTTTTCTCTTCCTTTGGGTGAGTTGGGGCACGTTATCTTATATTTCAAGGCTATTTGCATTTTTGTTCTGTGTTCTTTCTTCTTTCCTGTGCTCCTTTTGTTGTTACCTGACTGTAGTTCTTTTTCTTACTGACTCATAGAGCAGTAACTCTCAATGATGATACTGATTTGAAGTCTTTTCATGTACCTGAGATTCCCTGTGCTTCACCTGAATTGCCTCTTCGTATAGCTCTCTACCTTTTTGGGAAAGGGATTAGTAATCTTTTCCTTCTTGGTTTGGGAAGTCATGAATTTTAAAGCCTTAATTTTTGAGACCCTATTTCTAATCTCTGAGAGTTGAATGTATTATGTCTTCTAATGATATTGCACTTTTTCTCATATCATAAAACAGGAACATTTTATGATTGTACATGCAAAGATCAATTGACTGTATAACTTTTACAATCTCAGAAAACGTGGCCTCCACACGATGATTACTTGTGAAGCAACAAGAGAGGATGGATCATTAAATCTCTGGTAAATGTATCATTAAATAAAAACATAGAATTAGAATATGAGAAAAGTCTATGACAAACTTGGGAAGAAATGTATAAAGAGATGCTGGATTCTCACATATTGCAGAGTCTCACTTTATAGTTCAGGCTGGCCTTGAGTTCAGCCTCCAACTCATATCACAGCAATCCTCCTGCCTCTGCCTCCCGGTGCTGGGATTACAGGCGTGAGCCACCACGCCCGGCACTGTGGTATGTGGTACTGATTCCTGCTGGGTGGGAGTCTCCACGCCCAGTATTGTATGTAGTTACCAAAAGATCAAACCTGGGTCCTTGTCCTTGCAAGGCAGGCCCCAGACCACTGAGCTAAATCCCCAGCCCATCTCACATATTGCTTTTAATTGGTACGGAAAGGATAGGGAAAAAAAAAAAAAAAAACAGTCATTAATTGCAATGTATCAGGTCTTGTTTAAAGGTAACCTCATCTGTGAAATATTTCTGGGTTGCTTTGTATATATTTTTCTCTTGTCTTCAAGTTCCCCAAGCCCTTTGTAGATCTCCTAGGGAGATTATTGTGTCTTTTATTGGAGTTAGTCACATACAAGAATATTCTTAAGTGTACTGCCAGGTTCCTCTACTGAATATAGATATTTTCCAAAAGGAAATCTCAAAAGTCTCAAGTCACAGTATTCTTTTTAAATTAAGGCTAGCTGAGGTGCAATTTACATATGGTAAAACCAACCCTGGTCAAATTTTCAGGCCAGTGAGTTCTAATATGTTTCCTCAGGTGCATCATCACCTCCCAAATCAATATGCAGGACATTTCCATCACCACACAGTCCTCTGGGGGCTTTGCTCTTAGTCCCCTCCCTCTGCCTTCATCCCATCAGTCACTGATGATGCAGTTCCTCTCGCAGTGTTTTATCTTTTCCAGAATGTCCTATCTAAGAAGCCATGCCTTCTATAGCTTTTTGTGTTTGGCTATTTATACCTAAGTCATAGTACTTTGCATTAAACTTCAGGGGAATAATCTCCTCACAGCTCTGTGGACTTTAGCCTGAATAGACTTGCTCACCCAAGCCTTGCCAGTGGTTGCAAGGAAGGAGCCAAGTTGAAGAGAGGAAAGAGAACAGATACTGGGACAGAGATGGAGGAACAGTTGAAGATCTGTTGATATTCTTTCCTCTTTAGAATGCAGCACTTTGTATAGAGTACTTCCGGTGTGTCTGGTGTTTTATGGAATCCCCACCACGATGTTATCAGTTGTTCTTATTCCCACAGTGCAGATGAGGACACTGAGGGTTGTCGTGTTTAAATGACACATCTCTAACAGAACAGGCTTGGTCTGGAGGACTTTGTCTTCTTCAGGCCCCTCCTCTTCAGAATGTACAGAAGGAGAAATACCGAGAATACCTGAGAGCTCCTGGAAAACGTCTTTTGCTGCCTCCTGCTGTAACCCTGAAACTACTGCCTCACCTGCTGTGGTAAATGCTCACCCACATTGTGAAGCGACCAGCCAAAGAGGCATATATTGTTCTGATCCTCCATGGCAGATGCACTTAATTTTCCTTTGTAATAGCTCACAGGGCGTTTTTCAACTGCCACTTTTGCCTCATTTTTCCAAGTTTCCTCTTTTACTTAAAGTCAAACATAAATTATCTTTGGCTTCCTGTGTGTTTTTGTGTCAGGGCCCATTATCCCAGGGGTGCCATGGAGGAGTGCGAGCTCCACCTCCTCTTCTTTGGGGTGCCTGTCATTTGAATGAAGAGCAGTGAAGAATAGGCGTTACATGCCATAAGGACCACTCCAGAGGTGATATTTGGTTCACCATTCCTTGCCCTGTTCCCTCCCTAAATCACTAGGAATGAGGACCAGCATTCAGTAAAATGAACTCAATGCTCATGCCTAGCAACTATGTTATTAAATATTTTACAGCTTAGATCTATGTCGATGTAAAATAGGCTATAATGAAATAGTAGTTAAATAAGTAGGAACTCTAATCTTAGGACATTTTAAAATTAGGGTTCTATAGCAAGTTTCTTCCCAAACACTGTTATTGTTTTTCTAAAGTAACCTGAATGTTTGAAAGGAGATGAACATGTCAAGAGTGATGACTGTGTGTGTCACTTTGGGGGAAGTGGTGATGTGCTGTGAAAAAACAAAGATAAGACAGTATAAACTTGGTACATGATTGTCTAAACCTATGTACTTGCCAAAGTGGTTTCTGGGGTATTTGAGCCCTCTGCGTACCTTCCAGCCTTTGAATTTCTTATTAGTTCTTTTCGTCACTATGTTAATTATGAACTTTGGTCAGTGGAAGCAGAGTGGCCTCTGGATTGCAAGTCCCAGTTTTGGGTTATTTAAAATACTTGTCTATCTTGTATCCCAGATATTTCCAGTGAAATTTGACCCTGAAGTATAAGAAACATCCTGTTTAATGCTAGATGTGTGAAACAGTATCATTGCTCAATTTTATTTATTTGTTTTTATTTTTTTGAGACAGAGTCTCACTTTGTAGTTCAGGCTGGTCCTGAGCTCACTATGTAGCCCAGACCAGCCTGGAACTCAGCAATCTCCCTGCCTCTGCCTCCCAAGTGCTGAAATTATAGGCATGAGCTACCACACCCTGCATTTTGGTGTGTGGTACTGATTGCTGGTGGGTGTGAGGGCATGATTGCATGTTGTTACCAGGAATTGAACTCAGGACCTTGCACTTACAAGATAGGTGCTAGAACCACTGAGCTAAATCCCTAACCCTAAGTACTCAATTTTAAATTAAGTGATTGATTCTGCTCACTGGCAGACTTGTCCCTCACATCTGTAAAGATGGTGGCAGCTGGCCTTTCTTGAAACAGCATTGTACACATCTATGTGACAGTGATACAGCAAGCTCTGTGCTCTATCATCAAAAGTTAGGCTAATGGAACTCACTCGCTATTATCATAAAAGACCAGAAAGTTCTTTTGCATGCTCCTCCCCCTGCTGTTTTACTTGTCACACCTTTAGCTGAGAGAATGATACATTTTAAAGGGGGAAGTAGAGCAACACAGAGGAAGTCCACTTTTATCTTGGAGACACAGTTTTCCTACCAACTCCTTGTTGAGGAATGGGAATGGGGAGAAGCAGAGGCCCAGGATGCGGTGGGTGGGAACCAGGTGAAGATTATGAATGCCAAGGAATAGTTCAAAGACTGAAGAATAGTAGCCAGAATGGACTACATGGACAGACCCAGGCACATGCCCAAGGACAGAGTAACTAAGAAAGGCTGGCATAGCACTCTGTCTAGACAAGGACTGGTCCACTCTGAGGGGGTATTTATGGAAAGGAATGGGAGCTCCTCAAAAAATAGGTCCAAAGAGCAGAGCTTGAGGGCTGGGCAGGATGGCACATGCCATGTGACATTGGAAACAGGCAAAGGGGACTAAGAGGACAAAGACACCACTCCGGTCTGACATCCAGAAGGCTCAGCTTCTCCTCCTTACCACTGCTCTACCCTTCAGTGACTCCCCATTACCTACCTGGCCCTATTGTTCTGCCACCCACTGAAATCTGTTCCTTTCTCCCACATTTCCAGGGATAATCCATGGCTTGGCTCCCAGCATGCACTGCCTACCTGTTCTGTAATGCTGGGTCAGTTACTTCCTGGGCCTGGTCTTCTCATCTCAAAGGTGGAGGGATAGTTTTGGGACCCACCAGAGGAACTAGGGGGAGTGCGAATGAGTGCGCGCAGGTGATGTACCCAGAGTTAGTAACTATATTGGTTTCCTAGGGCTGCCACGGCAAAATACTACAAACTGCATAGCTTAAAACAACAGAATGTTCTTTGTTTTTCAGGCCAAAAGTTTGAAATAATGATATCAGTAGAGTTGTTTCCTTCTGAGTCACCAAGGGAGAGTCTGTTCCTTGCTTTTCTCTTGGTTCCTGCTAGCTGTGGGAGTCTTGGGATTCCCAGTCTCATTGACATATCTGTTTACTCTCTTCCTCTGTCTCTGTTCTGTATATCTCAAATCAGTCTCTGATTTCTCTTATAAGGATGCAAGTCACTGACTTAGGGTCACCCTAAACTCAGAATGATCATATTTCCAAATTCTTAATTATATTTACAAACTTATTTCCAAATTAGATCATGTTTGTTGGTCCTAGGGCTTTTAAGTTTGTCTTACCTCCTGGGAAGCCACTATCCAACTCATTTCAGTTTTCAACATTATTATTTTCAAGCAAGATCTTACTCTCCTTTGATTATCCAGTTAAAGTAGTCTCCTTGTCTACACTGTCCACATCACATTCATTCTCAATAAAGCAGCCCCACTGTAACTTCTTGGCTCACACCCTTGAGAGGCTACCCGTCCTGTACAGGGAAATACCTGTCAGTATTGGGTGAGGGTGGGACTAGAACCTGCCTCGTGTTTACAGTTCCCTCCCCATGTCCTTTACCCCACACATCCTCTCCAGAATGGGCGACTTCCAGAGTCCCCCATACAGTGCACTCCATGGCTCCTGGCCTTTGCATTGTCTGTGCATCTATTGAGGTTTGGAACATCCTTTGAGATTCTGTTATTTCATCTCCTCGAAAAAGTATTCCTAGCAACAACTCTTGATCCCAAGAATTGCCTTCCTCTTCCATGCCCCTACTACATTTAAAAAAATTGAGCTTATTGGTACATTTTAAGTATATATTATTTTCCCATTCATCATTGAGAATTTGTACCTATACATGATGTATCTTGATTTTTATTTTTTTCATTCCTCTGCCCTACCTTCAGTTCCTCCACCCCCTATAAACATAAACTTTGCTTCCATTTTTCCTTTTTCTACTTTCCAATATTTTCTTTCCCTTCTTTGCTTTGCCCTGCCCCCAAACAGTTCCCTTTCCCCTTTGAACATTTTCTTCCTATTTCACAATACCTATTACAGATTTTGGTCCTCATTTATACTTTCAGTTTTCACACTAGAGAAATGATGTGGTATTTACACAACTGTGTCTTATTTATTTCACTTAGGAGTATGGCCTCAATGTACATCCATGTAGTTATAAATATCTCTGGTTTAGTATTCTTTATGGTGGAATAATACTCCATTTTATTTTTTAAAAAACCACATCTTCTTTATCCAGTCTCCAGTTGATGGGTACTTGGGCTGTTTCCAAGACTTATCTGTTACAAACTGTACTGCTATAAACATGGGTGCACATATGTCATGCCCTACCACGTTTTGGGTTCATCTTTATCACTAAGTTGTATTCATTGCTCCTTAGAGGTCTGCTATTGTTTCAGTTACTTTTTTAAAGTTGTGCCTTATTCAGCTCTACCCCCTTGTTGCTGGTGCCCATAATGGAAAGTGTTGAATGATGAGTTGAGTGAAAGGGTAGCTAGGTTGATGGGTGGGATGGAATGGGCTACAGTGGGTAGAGAGGTGAGTGGACAGATGGATAGTGAGTCAGTAGATGTTTGTGTGGAAAAATAATAACTGGAAATAATAAAAATTTGAATCAAGGATCATGTGGAACCACCAAGTAGAACTTAGGCTAAAGTTGGACCATCTATTGGTAGATAACTGACCAGATATTAGTGAGGAATGTGGCCAGGATTCATATCTGCATAGTATAAAATTAGCAACAGCTATTTATCTAAATAGTCCCATGCAGGATGCACAAAGTAACTGCTGAAAACTCATTATAGTTTCCTAGAGTGTGGTAGTTCTTGTCTGTTTCCAAGTCCTAAATTAAATAAGCCTCTTCGGGAGTAGATAAAGCTTGTTTCTCTGATTTTATACTTCGGTATGCATAAGATTAACCCAGTATCTAAATGTGAAGTGAGTTTTGGGCAGGGTATAATTTTAAAGAATCCACCATGAAAAGTCTAATGTTCAGGGACCTGGGATTTAGTTCAGTGGTTCCAGCACCTGTCTTGCAAGTGCAAGGACCCGAGTTCGATCCCTGGTATCCACATACATTATTGGGCGTGGAGATTCATGCCCAGTAGCAATCAGTAACACATACCACAGTGCCGGGCGTGGTGGCTCATGCCTGTAATCCCAGCACTCGGGAGGCAGAGGCAGGAGAATTGCTGTGATGTTTGAGACTAAGCTCAGGGCCAGCCTGAACTACAAAGCGAGACTCTGTCTCAAAAAACAAACAAATAAAACAACAACAACAACAACAACAAAAATAAAAGACTAATGTTCAATCACAGTAGAGACACAGTAGTCTCTAGATCAGTGCTTCTCAAATTTGAATCTGCTCACAAATCACTTTGGGATCTTGTAAAATTCTAGATCCCGATTTCATGGGCTGAGAATCTGTACTTCCAAGTCTCCAGGTGCTATTCTTGCTGTGTGTAGACCGCACTGGACAACCAGAGGTGGAGGAATTCTAGTGTAAGGAAAACTCTGGGCCCAAGAAATGTAACTCACAACTTTGCTGGGGGCACAGTGGCTGATTGTGATGGCAGGTATATAGCCCCTACTTAATGCCACACAGTACCCAGAACTTCCTCCCACTCTATTGGTGACAGTTAAAGGCTGGGAGGAAATACAGGCAGGCTTTCTCTGATGCTTTCTGAGGTGACTGGTCAAGTGTGCCCCTTTACTGTCCTCAGGAGTCCCTTTGGAAAGCATTTGAGGAAATGCCACACACTTAGTTCCTAAGACTGTGTGGCTCATGGTCATCGTTTGTCCAGAAAAGGCCTATTTGTGTGACATCGCTGAGTCAATACTCTGCCAAGAAGAGCGTATTGTTGTCCCTGTTTTTGGCACAATTGACTTGAACAGTTTCCAGACATGATTAAATGCCAGAATCTTTGGGGCTTCCTTTGGTCCAGGTGCAACAGCTCAAGCCTGTAGCCAAACTGTGCAAGGAGGGAGAAGCTGGATAGAAACAGAGCCACCGACAGGCCATGGATAGGGATTCTCAGGGGCTGATCCACGTCTTCCTGCACACTCACTGTGAGCTCCGTGAAGAAGCGCACCCCAAGGCTCAAGCTACACAAGGGATCCTCAGGCTGGGGAGGGAGCATGGAGTTCACAGCACTGTGGTATCATGCGAAGGCACAGCTTAGGACTCTTCGTGTCTCTCCATTTAAATAGCTGATTACAAAGATTCTTACTTTCTACACAGAGAATCTTATTTTTTTTTTTTTAGGTTTTTATTTCATATTTCAGATTCCTAAAGTCTAACATCAATGCTAATTCAGTTTTTTTTTTAAACCATGTTCTCTTCTTCTCTAGAATAATAAAAGCCAACACTGATCTTCTCATAGACCCAAAAGGTAGATACTGTACCATTATTATCTTCAGTGTCCCCAGGAGGACTTTGAGGAGCAGAGAGGATAGATTCCCTCTAATAAGTGTGGAGCTGGTGTTGGACCTCACAGCTTCCTGGTGCCAACACGCTTAGCTGCTTGCCCTGGCTCCTCTTGAAAGAACGCTGCTAATGAGCTTTTATGAGAGTGCTTAATACCTGCTAGGTACTGTATCCAGGGCTTTATATGGATTATCTCCTTTTACCTTCAACATAGTAATATGGGTTAAACATTATTAACTTCATTTTGTGATTGGAGGAACCAATGGAGAGATATGTGGTCATTCATCTAGGTTTGCAGCTTTCTTTGCAAGGATTGGGGCTGCAGTTTGTTGTTGATATTTTTGTTTTTTGGAGGGATACCTGGGATTGAACTCAGGACCTTGTGGTTTTGAGGAAGGTGCCAGAACTTCACAAAGAGTCCCTGTTCATTCTCCCATGTGTTTTGTGGCCTTTCAGCGTACTTGGAGAGAAGGAGAGAAAGAATGAAGAAAGGAAGGAAGGGAGGGAAGACAGCAGGGGAGGGAGACAAAAGTGGATGCCCTAGTTCCACCAGCCTGCACCTGGCCTGTGCCCACCTCATACCACATCCCAAAAGTCCTTTTTTGCCAGGAAGGGCCACATACTTACACATTATAGGGATTAGGATGTGGGGGTCTTTAGGGGCCATTATTTGGCATAATATTAGTGCACCATTCCCTGGATCTCACGTGAATCCTGCAGAATCTTCCGCTGGTCATTCTCTGATGCAATGTCCCTTCCTCTCACACCTGAACCTGCACCCCATGCCACTCTTTTCCTTTGTGATATTTCCAAGTTACAGTGAATATTTTCCTGTTTCTGTCTCCCATCCTTGGACTGAGAGATAATTAGGTAGCTGATCTCCAGCCCAAGTGACAATGCCACACTCAAAGCATGGAAATAATACCTGTACTAGGATGAGAGACAGGAGTAAAGGAGGGAGGGAAGTGGGGTGGGGAACAGGGGAAAGGTAAGGAGAAGGAGGAAGCAGGAAGGAAAGAGAGAAAGGAAGAGTGAAGGAAAAACCAAACAAAGACAGGGAGAGATGGAAGAGGGAGATGAGGAAGGGACATCAGAATGGAAGGAGTTGGCCTGGGTCATTGTTCTCTTTCTGGTTGTTCTCCAAGGTCTTATCCCTTAGCAGAAGTGTGCTAAATACTTTAGAGGGGAAAGGGTTGCTTCTTCCTTTTATTGTTTTATTGATTTATTTATTGATTTTTGGTGCTGGAGATCAAACTCACCACCTCACATTTGCAAGGCAGGCAGTGGTATCACTAAGCTAAATCTCCAGCCCAGCTTTTACCTTTTCTAAATGCCTATTTCTACAACACCACTTCAGTACCTGTAACATTTAAATAATCTTCTATTTATTTAATCTTCTTTAAATAATTGTCCTTCAAACAAAAAGCTTATCAACTGATATGATTGCATTTGCCACTTAGAAGTTATATTCAGTTACTTTCTCCATAAAATCCCCAAGATAATGATAGTTTTGTCTTCATAGGTCTTTTGGAAAGATTGTTAGTTAATATTTTTTTAAAAA
>PVIR01020970.1:0-30105 GCA_004026965.1 Petromus typicus | reverse complement strand
CTTTAAAGTTGTTACTAGTTAGTGAATAAAACCAAGGAAAGGCTGGAGATGTAGCTCAGTGGTACCACACCTGCCTGGAAAACACAAGGTCCTGTGTTCGATCTCTGGTACTACAAAAATAAATAAAAGGACCACATAGTTATCAAACTGGCCAAATGACAGCTTGGGAGGAGAATAACTACTACTTTAATACATAAAACAGCAACAAAACAAACCAAAACAACGCTACTTTAACTTAAGGTCCCCACTTTTGTCATGATCCAGCTATAGAACTAGGCAGCCCCGGAAAGCCAAGCTCTGGGAAGACCCCTCTCAGCATCTCACTTCCATACCCGGACCTTGGGACTGGCTGGCTCAAGCCTGACAGAGGAAGACAGAGCAACTTTGCCATCTCTGCTCGCTCAGCCCTTAAATCCGGTGTCTGCTTTACCCTCTCAGGCTCTTCTGGCTTACACATTTCTTACACCACATTAATGCTAGAAATCACTCTAGAAATACACTGGCACAACTAGAACTGTAGCTGCTCCACGGTGCCAGTTAAGTGGTAAACTCTGGAGTATGGAAAGCCCTCTTCCAGAAATTTATCCTAAGAACAAAAACTCCCAAAAGCCTTATGCAAAGTTATAATGCTTAAGCATTAAAACAGCACAAAGAAGCCAGACACAGTGGTTCCTGCCTGCAGTCCCAGCAGCACTTGAGAAGCTGAGAAGGGATCACTTTTTTGTGGGGGGGGGACCCCAAAAAGTCTGGGTTCCACCCCCACACACATGTAGCTACACTCCCACTCTATTTATTTATATGTTTTTAAATTTGAGACAGTCTAAGTTGATAAATTATAATCTCCTGCCTCAGCTTCCACACGTAGCTATACCCTCACTCTATTTATTTATATATTTTTAAATTTGAGACAGCCTAAGTTGCTAAATTACAATTCTCCTGCTTCAGCTTCTCAGTCTGTGTCACCATAGGATTAAAGGTATATGCCAGCATGCCCAGTTGGTAGGAGGATCACTTGGGAGCAATATAGCAAGAATCATCTTAAAGAAAAAGGGGAAAAATGCATAGAAGAAAGACACATATACACAATCTAAATGGGTAAGAAAAGGGGATAGTTAAAAACTTGCTGGGCTGTTGCAGCCAATAAAAATTCTAATTATGAAATTGATAGAACACAGAAAGTAATTTATAATGTTGTTTAAAAAGATTAATACAAAAATATTGCCAGAGTCTGATAAGGCAAAACTAAGTACGCATTTCATCCATAATTAAAAAGCTTATATAGGTTGGTAAGATTACTGCTAGATTATTTTTCCAAACTTTTTAGGGGAAGCTAAGAGACTGCTTTTATAATTTTTTGAAAGAAATATGAAAAACCACTCAGAATCACAAGGGGAGCAGGTGGCATGGCAGAAGTATATCTACGTCCTGTGGGACCGGCGGGGCCGCAGGTCTGGTTTCCGACCCCTCTCAAGCCCTCAACAAAACAAACATGTGCTGGTTTAGGTCTCACAGAAAAGGAAAACATGGCCCTCCCTGGGAGGGTCCCCATCATGGTCGGTAGGAAATACCAATTGCCCAATTGGGAACTGTTAAAACGCCTCATGGGAGTGAGTTTCTGAACAGCACAAAAGACTGTCTCCTGGACCAGGAAGTGTAGGAGCCATGAAAACCGGGGACACCCGGGTAGCAGGCGCAGGGCAGCCCACCGCCGACTGAGCTGCCACACAGACAACCGCAACCACAAGAACACACCACGCACTGTTCACTTCATGAGCTTATCCCGCTCCTTCTTTCCCGCTTTTCCTTTCCTCTTCCTCTTTCCTTTCCTTCTCCCAAATATTTAGGCGGAAAAAGACTGAAGAAGAGCTAAATAGTCTCGTTCTTTTAAGGAGCAGTAACAGCAGATGGGACAGACTGGCTGGGAGCCGGCACGGAGAGAGATTATTCCACCAGAGGACAGCAGCTTTCTCACAGACAGCCCAGGGTCTGGCCGAGAACGGGCGAAGGCAAATTAAACATCTTAAACTACAAAAGCAGAGCAGGCAGGGGCCGGGGAGTTAGCTCAGTGGTTCCGGCGCCTGTCTTGCAAGCGCAAGGGCCCGGGTTCGATTCCCCGGTAACCACATAACAATGACCCACACCCAGCAGCAACCAGTACCACATACCACAGTGCCGGGCGTGGTGGCTCACGCCTGTAATCCCAGCACTCGGGAGGCAGAGGCAGGAGGATTGTGATGTGAGTTGGAGGCTGAGCTCAGGGCCAGCCTGAACCACAAAAGCGAGACCCTGTCTCCAAAAACCTAAAAAAAAAAAAAAAAAAAAAAAAAGCAGAGCAGGCAATGGTGTGGCAGCTCAAGTAAGCAGCAGGGAAACCCTCCCTAACCTTCTCAGTAACAAAACTGAAGCCTCGTAGACTTTTTGGAGATGGGATGGGGATATCAAAATTGTATATGTATTTCCCAATATGAATGTAGTTCTACTACAAACATACCAATTAAACAAAAAGTTCACAACCTGTTTTTGATTCAGCCCAGGGGAAGGAAATCAAAACCAGGAACAATCAATAACAATGAGCAAGGGAGTCACCAAACGTGTGTTTCTGTAAGTAGAAAACAGAAATGAATGAAACTCTCATGTTATAAAAGCAAAAGAAGCACCTGTAAAGGGAGAGACAACCCATAAAAAGCTCTACTCATGTAAGTAACAAAGTAACAGTAATATCTACAACACAGAGTTACTATCATGAATATCCTATAAATAAAAAGAATTCACAGAGCAATACATAAAAGATAAGCAATGTGAGCTAAGGCAATAAACAGGCAATCCAAAGGAGAAACACTAAAAGATGATCAATATATTTTTAAAGTTCCAAGATATTAGAGAAATACAAAATAATTTTTCACAAGACATTAACAATGAAATCCAGGAGTGGTGGTACACACACCTATAGACCCAGCACTTAGGGGGCTGAGGCAGGAGGATCACTTCCTGGTTTACAAAGAGACTTCAAGGCCAATCTGAACTATACAACAAACTGTTTTGTCTTATTGAATTGATCAGGGTTTTAAAACTTTTAAATTGGGTGTGGCAGCACATGCCTGTAATACCAGCACTTGGGAGGCTGAGGCAGGAGGATTACTTGGAGTTCAAAGGTAGCCTGGACTACATAGTGAGTTCAAGTCCAGCCTAAACTACCCTGTCTCAAAAAAACAACAAAAATTATGATGATTTTTGCCACCATTTGTCAGCATTTGGGGCTTTTAGCTCTTTTAGGGCTATATCACTTTCTGAGGGTTCTGAGAGTTCAGAACAGGTGCCAATGGACATGTCATAAAAGTTTACCTGACCTTGACCCCAGGGTCTTTTCAGACATCCTGTGAAGACAATTCCTCAAGATGGGCAGGGGCTGTGCATCCATACAATCAGAAACATTACTAAAGACTTGAATAACATTACTCTAAACCCAGCTTCCAAGTCCCCTTCCTGCTGGAAGGTCCACACATACATGGACAAAAGCAAAGGTCTTATGGGAGATAGGAGGGGCTTTGCTTACAGAAAGAGAAGTTAGGACACTGTTATCCACATAGACAGAATAGCTGGTACAATTGAGAAATACCATGAGTGGAAGACAGATCTGGCATGAAAGAAAACAAATAAAGGACACTGGTCTTAAGAAAGTCAGGGGGCGGGGATTTTGCTCAGTGGTTCTGGCATCTGCCTGGCAAGTGAAAGGTCCCGAGTTCAATCCCAGTAACCACACACCACAATGCTGGGCGTGGTGGCTCACATCTGTAATCCCAACACTCAGGAGGCTGAGACAGAAGGATTGCTGTGAGTCAGAGCCAGCCTGACCTACAAAGTGAAACCCTGTCTCCAAAAACTAAAAAAAGAAAGTCAAGAGGTTCTCAATGTTAAATGTGATCATATTGTGTGCATGTATACAAGAAAGTCAAGAGGGCTGGACAGAGTGGTACATGCCTAATATCCCAGCACTCAGGAGACTGAGGCAGGAGGATCACCTCAAATTTGAGGCCATTCTGGCCTACACACTGAGTTCAAAGCCAGCTGGGCCTATACAGTAAGCCCAACTCTAAAAACCAGAAAAGAAAAAAATATGAAGGAAGCCAAAAGTGTACCCTTCAGAAGGGCCTGTAGTCTGCATACAGGTTAGGGGACTCCTCTGGAGAGCAACAGAATTTAAAGTTGTAAACTATATTTCATTTCCAAGAAATTAAGATTTAGGGAAAGATGAAAGCGTAACTAAAGGTAGATTTGCTCACCAACCCTCAAAATACCACAGGAAGAGAAATATTTTAAAACTTAAAATAAAACACAAATAACAGGTGACTTTCTCTACTAGTCAGAAATACACTAAAATATAATATAGCTCAGAGGTAGAGCTCTTGCCTAGCGTATTCATGAAGCCCTGGGTTTAAGCCCCATGTTATGGCTTGTGTCCAGAGGTTCCCCCAAGGCCTTCCAGAGGTGGCTGGATCTAGAGTGTATGATGCTGGGATCAAAGGTGTGTGGTGACTAAATTAGCCCACTGATTGGTCTGGCAGTTCTGGGAGTGGATAATGGGATGGCTCACCCTAGCAGGAAGTGCTGCCTGACCTAAGGGCATGGAGTTTGGACAGAATATAAGGGACAGAAAGAGAGTTGCTGTTGTCCTTGCTTATTGCTTGCTAACTTCTGTCTGCTCTGAGACATCCCTCTGTCACGTCACCCTGCCTTATAGCCAGCCAACTAACTATGGCCTAAAAGCACCAGTAAACCTTCACTCCTTTAATTTGGGGTGTTGAGTACTCTCTATCAGCAATGAGAAAAGTAACTAAGTTACCCCAGTATTGGAAAAAGTTAAAACAGAGAGAGAGAGGGAGAGAGAGAGAGAGTCAGTGGTTCTGGCGCCTGTCTTGCAAGAGCAAGGGCCCGGGTTCAATCCTTCAGTTAACCACATACCATACTGGGTGTGGAGACTCACGCCTGTAATCCCACCACTTGGGAGGCAGAGGCAGGAGGATTACTGTGATGCGAGTTTGAGGCTGAGCTCAGGGCCAGCCTGAACTACAAAGTGAGACCCTGTCTCAAAAAAAAAGAAAGAAAGAGAGAGAGAGAAAGATCTGCATATTTAAATCTAGAAGAAAAGAGCTCTGAAGAACTCAGAACAAAGATTTGTCACTAAACTCATGAAGTATTTTCCCCATGGCATTAACGTCTTCAAATTTTAAATAAAATTAAATTGGTCATCTGTTTTTCTTAGCAATGCTAAATTCAGTAATGGCAAATTAAGTGATAGGACCTGGATGAGGCAGTGACTCTCCAGAAGGATTAAGAAGGGCTGAGGATTTAGCTTAGTGATTCCAGCGCCTGTCTTGCAAACCCAAGTATAAAATTCAAGCCCTGGCACCAAAAAAAAAAAGCAGTAAGCAAAGTCATGTCTGTATCAATGTGTTCTGCCTAACAAAACAAGAAGCAAACACAGGGTACAGATTGACAAAGGCAATGTGAGAGTCAGCGCGTGTCAGGGACCCTTGCCCCAGGAACAGGAAAACAGTCTTTCTGAATCTGCCATGTCTGTTAATGAGCCCCAGCAGGAAGCAGCAAGAGTGGGTGGAGGAACTCTTCCCACATACCAGTCCAATTATTTAAATACAGGATGACAAAAAATTGCATATTTTTTCATTAGTTTTTATAATATAACAGAAAATATAAAAGCAATAATTTTATCAAACGTATTCAATATAGGAATCCACTGGTTAAAATGACTCCTGCCTGGGTGGTGCTCAGGACAGTCAGTACATAAATATACGTGCTGCCCAGACGGTATCTGGGCTGAACTGTTACAAGGGTAGCTCTGTTACCCTATGCGATCAATTCCGGCTCATGTGCTCAGATCATCTGTGTTTGATTAATGCTACATTGGGCAAGAATTCTTAAACAGCCGGGCATGGTGGCACATGCATGTGATGCCAGCACTGTGGGAGGCTGAGGCAGCCTGTGGCAAATTAGCAACTAAATGAGACCTGACCTCAAATAGAGCTGGGAATGTAGCTCAGTGGAAAGGTCCTGGGTTTAGTTCACCATATAAGAAAGTAGAGAAGGATAAGGACAGGAAGGGAGGGAAGGGAAGAGAAAGACAGAGATGGGAGGATAGAGACAGAGTAGGGAAGTGAGACAGGATGGAGCAGGTAGCTGTTTCTCAGCAGAAGCAGAGGCCAGGAGAA
Organism: Petromus typicus; assembly: GCA_004026965.1. Lineage (NCBI taxonomy): Eukaryota > Metazoa > Chordata > Mammalia > Rodentia > Petromuridae > Petromus > Petromus typicus. The sequence continues at coordinate 23,881 of PVIR01020970.1, read as the reverse complement.
AGTCCTGTAGGGCTAGAAGCCAGGGGAGGAATGAACTTCCTCTGCACCAGGAAGGGAAATCAGAGTGACAGCAGAGTACCTGCTGTTCCCAAGTCCTTGGCAGGGACGCTAACCAGAGGACACACTGCTTCAAAGGGGGTGCTGGTGAGAGCCTTGAAGAGCTCCAAGGATCGAGAGATAGAGGAAAGCCCCATACAAAGCCCCAGACTAGAGCTAAAATAACAAGACCACAATAACCACTAGACCCAGCTTTCTCTCTTGCATCAGCACCAGTTACCTGGGGAAGACCTAGACAGGCCTTAGTTTAATATGTAAAATTAATCTTACTGGGCACACAACTGGGAGTACTTGGGAGGCTGAGGCAGGAGGATAGCAGCCAGGACTACGCAGAGAGTTCAAGTCCAGCCCTATCTCGAAAAAAAAAAAAAAAAAAAAACTAACCTCAAGGAGCCCAAATACTTCAATAGTATGGACTGTGATGGCTGAGCAAGTTAACTTAGAGCTAATGTCTTTTCACATACACATACTTCAGTCCTCTGCACAAGCAGATACCTACCACATATTTATCAGAACCCCCCAGTACACCCAGGCTGCTCACAGGTGAGGTGACCCCAAGTCACAGCTATACTAAGTCCCTGATTTGGAAGCATCTGAGTGCAAAAGTCCACAATGTGCTGCATAAGCCTTGTTTTGTCAGCTTACAAATGAATCCAACTTTCAAACAACTCTCCCAGAACAGTACTTGTTCCTAAGTCGGGGACTTACTGTATTCTGAGACAGCCACTGGACAGCATTCACTCTGGGACAACTGATATTCATGCCATTAACAAAATATGAAGCAATTAGTGTGGGTGTTGTGGCACACACCTCTAATCCTAGCACTTAGGAGGCTGAGCTGGGAGGACTGAGAGTTCAAGGTTGTCTAGATTACACACTGAGCACCAATCTCCAAAAAAATCCCCAAAACAAAATAAAACAAAAAGGCCCAAAGAGATTCTCAGCAGCATCTGGGAAACGGCTGTCCAGTGACTCCAGACAAACAAAACCTTTCACTCTGCTGTCAGCCTCTTATCAGAGGAGTCCTACTCAAGCCAGAGATGCAAGGGCTCAGCTGGCAGGGCTTCGGTCCGGCCTGGTCTCCGCCATCTCCCGGCTCCTCTTGTCTTACCGCACTGTGTGTCCGAGTCCACTGTTACCAGCAGAAGAGGCCCAGCCTGGCCCAGAACACTAACCTTTCTGCACCTCCGCTGCAATCCCAGGTCCCCTCTCCTCTTCCTCCTGCTCCTTCTCCTCCCCACCCCCTCCTCTTCTTCCTCAAGACACCCCACTCCCTCTACCACATCCCTCCCCAAGGTGCAGAGGTCACAAATCTTCAGTCCTCTCCATAGCCAACGTCAGGTGCCCCCCGAAAGCATTTCCAGGACCCAGGGCGGCGAGCTGACACTTCTGCCGTGGCCTCAGGACTGACCATCCCTGAGGCACCTGCCCTCACCTATCCTGCCCAGGGTTCTCTCTCTACAACCCCAAGCAGAGCACCCACCTCCCAGGAACCGAATCCCATGGCAGGAATTCACAGCATCAGAGCCAAAAGGAAACTTCAGAAATTATCTGGTCCAAGCCCAGGGTAGGGGTGGCCCATGTCTATAATCCTAGCACTCAGGAGGCAGAGGCAGGAGGATTGCTGTGAGTCTGAGGTCAGCCTAAGGTACATAGGGAGTTCAAGTCCATCCTGAACTGCATAGTGAGACTCTGTCTCAAAAAAAGAAAAGAAAAGTAAACAAAGAAATTCTCTGGCCTACCAGCCTTGTAATGCTGCCAGAAGGCTGCTGCTGGCCTGGCTTCACGCAGGGTGACTGCGCACTGACAGCCAGCTGGCCTGGACCACCACTCTGGTGTGAAGCCGCCCAGTTGTTTCCAGCTCCTGGTCTAGTCCAAACTCTTCACTTTACACTTGAGATTTGGATCTCAGATCGGGGGAGCACAAGTGCCAGGCACCAAATGAAACTGCGCACAGCTGGGCTTACAAAGAACACCACCTGGAGGGCCAGGCCCTCCTCTGGGTGACCCCGGACCCCTAAAGGCTCATGGTGGGTTCCAGACCCCTAAAGAGACCATCCTCCCCTCCCCTGTGGTTGCTGTGTGGTACATTCTTCCCTACTGCGTGACTTTCTGTCTCCATTATAGTTATTCCAATAGAGTTCCTTAGGAGGCACACACTGAATTATTAATTGGGATTCTATACTGTCTCTCCACTCAGATGCCTACCGGAAATCTTGCACTTCAATGTCTAACATCTAACCCTCGATTCTCTTACGATCATCCCCATTCAGTAAATGCTGCTTCCCTCCTTCCAGTTGCTTAGGCCACAACCTCTCTTTCCTTCACAGCCTTCATCCAATCCACAAGCAAATGCTGCCAACTACACCTTTGGAAAACAACCACAACCAGCCAGCTTCCTTGCCTCTGGCCTCTGACCCCTCCTTCACCCCTGCCAGGCCCTGTGGGCTGGGCTCTTGCTGCCATCCGGGACTTCTACAGTCAGGCCCAACACAGGAACCAAAACTGCTCGAAAATGGCATCAGATCATGCCCTCCTGCCCCGAAACCTGCTGCGACCATGACCCACTGAGGGGCCAGGCCTGCACGGCCAGCACAGCCAGGCAGAGCCCTCCTGCTGTCCCCAAGTGCACAGTGGCTACACCCAACCTCTGGCGGGCGTTTCTGCATGGCTGCCAGGGCTACAATCCTGTTCTTCTGTCAGGTGCTCTCCAAGACCATCCCACAGGAGAGTCCAAGCCCAAGCTTGGTCCCTCTAGAATCCTGGGCCAAAAAAATTCCTGTTGTTTGTAAGTTACACAGTCCAGACTGCAGTGGACTAGCGGCAGAACACAGGTACAAGGACAGTGGTTCCTCCTAGGGCCGCCCATTCCCAGCAGGACCAAATTTTAAACTGGGATGCAGTGTCTATGACACGCTGCCACTTTCACACCACAGAGGACGGGCCCATCTGCATACTTCTCTCTTGTCCTCTGCCCTATTGTCTCTACTTGTTTTCTCCCTACCTCTTCTTCCCTCTTCTCTCCACAGAGATCTAGAGCCTCTCTTATTGTGACTGCCAAGACCTGGTGCTCAGCCTTCCGCAGAACAGCAGGGCCCCGGACAGGAATCTCTGCACCACCAACCCTGCCTGGTAGCAGAACCAAGGCCCTGCTGTGTTCCCACAAGTACCTGCACAGGTCCCTGCTGGACCATGGGAATAATCAACAGGGTCACGTTCTGTCCAGAGGTCTGTGATATGCCTTTCCATCCTCAGACAGAAGACAACACTAAAGGCCTTGCTCTTCGCCAAGCCTGGTACACACATCTGTAGGCTTAGCTATTCTTAAGGATGAGGGAGGATACTCAGACCCCACAGTTCAAGCATAGCCAGATCCTATCTTTTTTTTAAAAAAAAAAAAAGGCCAGGGATTTAGCTCAGTGGTTGCATGCCTGCCTTGCAAGTGCAAGGGACTGGTTCGATCCCGGTAACCACATACAACAATGCCAGGTGTGGAGACTAATACCAGCAGCAATCAGAACCACATACCACAGTGCCAGGCATGGTGGCTCACGCCTGTAATCCCAGCACTTGGGAGGCAAAGGCAAGAGGATTGCTGTGAGTTCAAGGCTGAACTTAGAGCCAGCCTGAATTGCAAAAGCAGACTCTGTCTCCAAAAAAAAAAAGTCCTTGGGCCAGGGATTTAGATCAAATAGCATGTGCCTACCCTGGAAGCAAAAGGGCCCAAGTTCAATCCCCAATACTGCAAAAAGAAAAGTCTTTATCTTCCATTTCAGGCCTATAGGGCTCCAGCCTAGGCTGGTAGACACGAAGGGCCCAGTGAGAAAACCACCAAAGTCACATCTATCAGGAGTTATTATACTAATTAGAAAACAGAAAGTAACAATTATTGGCAAGAATGTGAAAAACTGAAATCCTTGCACATTGCTACAGGTAATATAAAATGGTATGACCATTACGGACAACAGTATGGCACTTTCTCAGAAAATTAAAGAAAATAATATGTGCTGGATGTGGCAATGCATGCCTATAATCCCATCACTCAAGAGGCTGAGGCAGGATGATCACTGTGAATTTGAGGCCAGTTTGGACTACATAGCAAAACTCTGTCTCAAAAAACAAAAAAGGACTGTGTTTTTAGATATGGACTCAGAAAAAAATGAAAGCAGGTTCTCATTACATCAGCAACCCCTTTTTCACAGCAGCATTAGGCACAATACCTAAAAGGTAGAAGCAGCCCATGGATCTTGCACACAAAGCTAAATGAAATATGAGATCTACACAAATGGAGTACAACTCTACTGTGGCTTAGCGGTAGAGCACTTGTCTAACATGGGTGAGGCTACAGACATAAACTCTAGCACTATGAAATATAAATAAGAAAAAAAATTTCTAATGAACACTATAACATGGAGGTGTTATACAAAGTGATAAACCAGGTACAGAGACACATTCTAAATGAGTTCACTTATATGACATCCCTAATAGGCAAATTCAGACAGAAAACTGAATGGTGGATCCAAGGATATGACGGAGGGAGAAAGAGAACAGCTATCTTATGGGTTCAGAGTTTCAAGGTGAACGACAGAAGTTCCAGAAATGGGAGGGACATAGGGCTGCCTGGCTGTGAATCCACTTCATGCCAGTGAATTGTACATTTAAAAATGGTCATTTTTCTTGTGTATATTTTACCACCAAAACAAAACCAACCCAAGGAACAGAAAAGCTCTCTTGTGCCCAAACTCAGATCTTCAAGGCCAGCTCAGGTCAGCCTAGACATCATACCTTAGAGAGGTTCTCAAAACAAGGGTGTGGTGAGCGTTGCTGGGGGAGTAGAACTGCGGAGAAAGGAAAAACTACCTAGGCACATGGTCTACTGTCCAAACACCACCTACGGAGAGAAGAAAACAAAATGTTTTTTAAATGTATTTGAAAGCAAATGTTAAAGTAAGGAAAGAGTTTCCAATCTAATCATACTCATACCAGTGTAGGCAAGACCCTCAGGAAAGTTTCCAACGGGTAGTCGAAGTCGACACTGGCCCCACCCCTTGCAGTTCAGTGCCCAGAGCCTGGCCTAGCTGACTCTCACCAAAACCCAGCTGCCTGCCCACCAGCTGTGAGACCTTGGGTGAATTTCTACACCTGGAACTCTTGGGGGTTTTTGTTGTTGTTTTGTTTAGTTTAGTTTTTTGAGACAAGGTCATGCTTTGTAGTTCGGGCTGGTCCTGAACTCAGCAATCCTCCAGCCTCTGCCTGGAGTGAGCCATCACACCCAGCACTGTGGTATGTGGTGCTGATTGCTGATGGGTGTGATTCACAACACCCAGCATTGTTTTATATGGTCACTTGGGATGAACTAACTTGGTTGGATTTGCAAGGCAGGTGGTGGAACCATTGAGCTAAAACCCCAGCCTATACCTGGAACTCTTTTTTTTTTTAGGTTTTTTGAGACAGGGTCTTGCTTTGTAGTTCAGGCTGGCCCTGAGCTCAGCCCCAAACTCACATCATAGCAATCCTCCTGTCTCTGCCTCCGGAGTGCTGGGATTATAGGCATCAGCCACCACTCCTGGCACTGTGGTATGTGGTACTGATTGCTGCTGGGTATGAGTCTCCACGCCCAGTACTGTATGTGGTTACCGGGGAATCGAACCCGGACCCTTGCGCCTGCAAGACAGGTGCCAGAACCACTGAGCTAAACCCCCGGCCTATACCTGGAACTCTTACAGTGCATGTAAACTTCTGGTCATACAGCCTGTCACCCAGCAAACACATGTGTCTGCCACCAGCCACTGTGGCCAGCAAGCCTCCCCTCAAAAGTTTCCAGATAGTGGGGTGAGGAAAGTCCAGCCCACTCCACTATGCCACACAGCTCGCCGCGAGCGCTTAGGATGCCCCCAATACAGCTGAGGATGCACAGGGTTGTGGCAGATAACCTGTGGGATCTCAGGTTCCAGAGTGGACTATGGGAACAATCAGGTTAAGAGACAGACAGAAGAAATAGGAAAGGCTGCCAGAATCCATTTGTTTTAAACTAGATATTCTTCAGCTGTGGCTGAACCTGAGAATTTCCCTGGGAATGTGGTCACTATCACCTCCACCACCCAAGATTCAGACCACACTGGACAGTCCTCACGAATACTGGTGAAAGCCGACAAGGTAGGGCACACCTGTAATTCCAGAACTCTGGGATGCTGAGGCAGGAGGGTTCCAAGTTGGAGCCCATACTGGGCAATTTAGCAACTTAAAAATAAAGGATAAAAAAAGTACTGAGGATATAGGTCAGTGTGATGGACCTCAGTTCAACCCCCAGTACCAAAACAAACCAAAACAAAACAAAACTCAACTCTGGTTAATAGTCCATCAGCTACACGTTCTCACAAATGACAGAAGCAAAGGTCTCTTTCCTTCCCCCCACCAGTACTGGTAATTAAACTCAGAGTTTCACACTTAGCTGCATATACCCCCAGCCCTTTTCATTTTATTTTATTTTTTTTTTTAGGTTTTTTGAGACAGGGTCTCGCTTTGTGGTTCAGGCTGGCCCTGAGCTCAGCCTCAAACTCACATCACAATCCTCCTGCCTCTGCCTCCCGAGTGCTGGGATTACAGGTGTGAGCCACCAAGCCCGGCACTGTGGTATGTGGTACTGGTTGCTGCTGGGTGTGAGTCTCCACACCCAGTATTGTTATGTGGTTACCGGGGAATCGAACCCGGGTCCTTGCACTTGTGAGACAGGCACCGGAACCACTGAGCTAACTCCCCGGCCCCCTTTTCATTTTATTTTGATACAGGGTCTCCAAAGTTACCTAGGCTGAGCTCCAACTTGCAATCCTCCTGCCTTAGCTTCCCAAAGTGCTGGGATTATAGATATGCGATCTTCACATTTTAAAACATTAATAAGCAGACACTGTAATATCTGAATGGGGACAAAAGGCAAAGACCAGGGGTCAAGAGGTGTCTGAGGTCTCTTGTTCAACAGTAACCAAGTCCTGAAGCACTCCAATAGCTGCACCTGGCTGTTTACTCCAGGGTGACCTCAGCACCCTGGGGATAGGATAGGTCAGGCTGTAGGGTAGCAGGAATATACAGAGAAGACTAAGGATCCTGGGTTCAGGCTCCTCCTGAGTCAACACTGCTCACGCCTGGATGGGTGCAGCTTTATAGTCACAGCACATTGCATATCTTCCAAAGGAGCTTGTGAGGAGTGAGCTGGAACAGTACTGAGCAAGCTCAAGGCCCAGTATGACTGCCCTGTGCTAAACTATACACAGGGAAGCGGTGCCACATTTCCCATTTCCCAACACTCTCCTCTGCCAGGGGCCCTACTCCCCTTCGGTCTAGTATTAAGACATTCATTGTACCTGGGGCACCATTAGGACACACCTCAGTGTGATGTAAGACTAGGATTAAAAAACACTGTTCCAGAACATCATTCCAGATTAGAGGGTTTTCCATCACCAGAAACATTAAGGCCCATGGGAGCCAAAGAGATTCCAGCAAACCATTCAATCTAAGGAAACTCAGATCCAGAGAGGAGAAGCAATCAGATTCGAAAAGCACACAAACCCCACTGCTGTGGGGATTCCTGTCAGCCCTTCAAGGCCGCAAGGCTCTGCCTTAGCCTTCCCACAGAAATGGGGCTGAAGTCTCTTACTACTAACAGTTATCCATAAAAATCTCTCCATCAAATACTAAGCAAAGAGCTTGTTCAACTCTTAAATTAGTGATTCTCAGCCCCAGACAAATGTTAGAAACATTTTGGCTGGGAGGTTGAGGCAGGAGGATCACAGATTTGAGCCCAGACCAAACAACCTGGTGAGATCTTATCTCAGAATTTAAGGGGGAGAGGGGCTGGGAATGCAGCTCTCTAGAAAGGCTTGGGGTTCAATCCTCATACTGGAAAAAAAAGACAAGACAGGACCACGCATTTAGCTCAGTGGTTCCAGCACCTGCCTTGCAAGTGCAAGGGCCAGGGTTCAATCCCAGTAACCACATACAACAATGTAGGGGGTGGAGACTCACGCCCACCAGTAATCAGAACCACATGGGCCTGGTGACTCAGACCTGTAATCCCAGCACTTGGGAGACAGAGACAGGAGGATTGCTCTGAGTTCAAGGCTGAGCTCAAGGCCAGCCTGAACTACAAAAAAGTGAGACCATGTCTTTAAGAAAAAGACAAAACAAAACAAGATTTGAAGACCAGAGCAGACCTCGGTCAGCTGCCTAACCTACCCCAGAACTTAAGGTCTGCCCCCCCTTCACTGTCCTCACAGGCTCTGAGTCCTCAACCACCTCAAGTAAGTACTCTCTACCTCCAAGGCTTGGATATTGGCTTCACTCATCTCGATCACTCCTCCCTTAGCCATTCCCATAGTTGCATACCTGCTACAGGTCTCTCTACTCCAACGTGTTGATTATTTATTTATTGGTTTTTGACATAAGGTCTCCATAGTTCAGGCTGGCTTCATACTTACTATGTAGCTGAGGCTGGCCTCAAACTCATGGTGATTCTCCTGCCTCAGCCTCATGGTGATTACAGACAGATACCACCACACCCACCCCTGTCTTTTTTTTCTTTTGGTACTGGGGATCAAACTCAGGATCTTGTACTTGCGAGGCAGGCGCTGAGCCCCACCTAGGGTAGAGCTACATCTCCAGCCCTACCCTTATCTTCTTAAAAATGCTCGTTTTTCCTTTAGTAAAAACTTACCACCAGGCAGGCAGCACACAACTGTAATCCCAGCACTCCAGAGGCTGAGGCAGAGGATCACTACAAGTCTGAGGCCAGCTTGGACTACATAGTGAGTTCAAGGCCAGCCTGAACTATATACAAGACCCTGTTTTAAGCTCTCTTCAAAAAAAAAAATGATAATAATATATTGCTACAGTTTTACATTAAAGAAGCAAATAGCTCCATCCAACACACAGTTGACAGTTTTTTGTGTATTTACTGGAGAAGTGTCTCTGATTGCCCGCAGGTGACCCATAGGCATGTGCATGGATCTGTGTGAATGTACCCACGGGCTCCTCAAGATGCGACCAGGACTGTCTCCCCTGCTGTCCTACATCTTACTTCAGTCTTCACATCATGAGCTGGGTTCATTTCTAGATGACAGAGTGGGATTTTTTTTTATTGCCTGCACAGGCCAATGAGATTTCTCTGAGTTCTCTAATTTATTTTGATATAAAGTCTTTTTTTTAATCTTTTTTTTTTTTTTTTTGTACTGGGGATTGAACTCAGGACCTTGCACTAGGGAGCCAGGTGCAGTGCTACTGAGCTAAATCCCTGGCTTACAAAGTCTTGATATATTGCCCTGGCTGGTTTTGAACTTTGTTGAGCTTTTTTTGTTTGTTTGTTTAATTCTGTGTTTGGGTATGGGGATTGAACTCAGGGCCTTCCCACCAAACTATATCTCTAGCCTCTGGCCTATTCATTCATTCATTTTTATTTATTTTTGGTTTTTGAGACAGCATCTTCCTGTGTACCCCAGACTGACCTCAAACTCACAGCCTCCTGAGTGCTGGGACGATAGGTGTGTGCCACTATACCTGGCTATTTTTTGAAACAGGGTCTTATAAATCATTAAATTGCCCAGGCTGGGTTCAAATTTATAATCCTCCTACCTCAGTCTTGCAGAGTGTGGCAATCACAGGTGTGTGCCACTATGTCTGACCTCACTTCTCTACTTTAAGTAGATAACATGCCCTTGTTGCTTTATCTTTCTATACTGTATACTTTTCACCACCTCTCATAGTTAATATTTTCTTGTTTGTCTATAAACCCACACTCAGCAGACATGAGCTCTGTGAGGAGAAGGTGTTGATTTTTCATTTTGCTCTCTAACACATCCCCAGTGTAGAAGAGTACCCAGTGAATACCAGGCTCTCAAACACTGATTTGGGAAATTCGTGAACTTAGAAGAAACACCAGTGTTGGGGTCGGGAGCATAACTCAATGGAAGAGCACTCGCCTAGTGTTCATGAGGCCCTGGGTTCAATTCCCAGCACTGGAGAAAAAAAAAAGAAAAAAAAGAAAAGAAACATCAGTCTTAAAACAAGACTTACTGGAGGAAGCTGATGATACTTAAATCCCTTTCCTGCTGATCTTATCTTGGGAAAAGCCTTTTTAAAACAGATTGGAGCTGGGCTTAGTAATACATGCCTGTAAAATCACCATGAGTTTGAGGTCAGCCTCAGCCACCTAGAGAAGTCTCAGCCTGAACTACAAAGGAAGACTCTGTTTAAAAAACAGAAAAAAGAAAGAAAACCAGCTTCGGAAACTGGGTGTGGTCACGCATATCTATGATCCTAACTCCAAAGGCTGAGGTGAAAAGACCATAAATCCAAAGCCAGACTAGGCAGCTTGGCAAGATTGTCTCAAATAAAGGGACTGGTGGGGTTGGGGGCCTGGAGGCCTGGAGGATGTAGGTCAGTGGTACAGCAATTGCCTTGCACGGGTGAGGTTCTGTGCTCAATCTCCAGCATCACAGGAAAAAGAAGCAAAATGAAAAAGGTTAGAAAACTGATGAAACATAAACCATTTAGAAATAAGTATCTCCAGTGAACTAATCCAACCCAAGTGGGCTTGTGAGACAAAGGCGGTTTGTCCTGAGAGGAGCAGATAACACTACAGAGACAGAACTGGGCATGGTGGCTCACGCATACAATCCCAGCATTCGGGAGGCAGAGACAGGAGGATTGCCATGAGTTCAAATTCGAGGTCAGCCTGGGTTACACAGTGAGTTTGGGGCCAGCCTGAACTACAAAGCAAGATCCTGTCTCAAAAAAAAAAAAAAAATAGGCTGGGGATTTAGCTCTGTGGTTCTGGAAAGCATAAAGTCCTGAGTTGGATCCCTGATAACCACATACCACAATGCTGGGAGAGGTTATACATGCCTGTAATTCCCGCACTCACGAAACAGAGGTAGGAGGATTGCTTTGAGTTGAAAGTTGGCCTGGGCTACATAGTGAGTTCAGGGCCAGCCTGAACTACAAAGTGAAACTGTCTCAAAAATAAATAAATAAGGGCCGGGGAGTTAGCTCAGTGGTTCCGGCGCCTGTCTCACAAGCGCAAGGACCCGGGTTCGATTCCCCGGTAACCACATAACAATACTGGGTGTGGAGACCCACACCCAGCAGCAACCAGTACCACATACCACAGTGCCGGGCATGGTGGCTCAAGCCTGTAATCCCAGCACTCGGGAGGCAGAGGCAGGAGGATTGTGATGTGAGTTGGAGGCTGAGCTCAGGGCCAGCCTGAATCACAAAGCGAGACCCTGTCTCCAAAAACCTAAAAAAAAAAATAATAATAAATAAATAAATAAATAAATAAAAATTTAAAACTACAGAGAGAGAGCATGACAGAATACGGTGTCAGACACTGTCCTAGCAGTACGTACAGGTTTGGAAGAAAGCTACAAGCATGGACTGTACCCTCACACAGAGAGAGAAGAGATGGTCACCTCTGGTCTGTTTTCTGAGAGATGCAGGCTAACAGATGCCACCAACACTGGAGGATCCTTCCTTTCCTCAGCCCACCGGGTCCCAGAACCCATTCCACATACAGACGAACTCCAGGTGGGAGCACTCACCATCGGCAATGTCTCACCGAGGTCACGTGCTCCCTTCCCCATCCCTGTCATCTCACTGCCCGTGTGTTCACTCTGCACGCCCCCCTGAGACCACTCTTCCCTCGGCACCATCATCATGCAGTGACTCGCTCGCTTAGCAACCAAAAGTGGCTCCCATAGCCGACAGGCCACCTCCCCTCAGAGCACCCAGAGGCCCCGCCCAGCTCCTCCCTCCAAGTTTCCACCTGCAGCCCTTTCCCACCCCCTCTCCCAGTGCACACCTCACTCCCGTGTGCACACATGCACCCACTCATTCAAGAGTGTGACTTAGCACCTGCAGTGTGTCAGGCCTTCACCACCTACTGGCCTAGGGCAGCTGGCAGCCCATTGGGAGCAGACAGACTCATACTAACGCCAGACGGACAGAGTCGGACAGACATCTGACTCCCCATCCAAAGTCAGAAACTGGAGGGAATAGCCTGTGGATTCTGAAACAGAGGATTGCAGTTGTAAAGGAGAGAGGGCTTGGAGAAAGGCCCCAAGGCAGGAGATAGGGGGAGCTACTCTGAAAGCTCTGGGCAACTCTGACCCAAGGCTGCACACGTGAGGTGGAGGATGACGTTTTCTGACTGACATTTGAGAGTCACACCCCTCTACCTACCTACACATCTCATCTTTCAGTCAGTCAGAGGAATCACAAGGGACGTTTTCTCCTTGATTGAATGTTTCCATTTTAACTGAACATATATTATCTTTTAAATGACAGAAAAGGTAATCTCTCCAACTCTTAAAGGTCCCGCTCAAACTCCGTCTCTGGTCAATGCTGCCCACACTGGACCCTATACCCAGCCAACAGCCCCGCCAGACTGACCTAGCACCTTGCCCTGCAGTGGACTGAGCCCCTCCCTGCACGTGCCCCTGCCACCAGGGACTTGCCTGGCCCCAGTCTTTCTCTCACTTGACTCAATTAACTCCTCATAATTAAGGCTGCAGTTTGGTGAAATACTAAGAGTATGACCTCTCCCAGAAGGTAGAATGATTTTAAGAGATTACTAAGAGGGAAAATGTGGGAGGCTGAAAATGTAGCTCAGTAGTAGAGCACTTGCCCAGCATGCCTGAGGAGGCCCTGGTTTTGATCCCAGCACAGAAAGGAAAAGAGGAGCAAAGAAGTAGAATGGTAGAGTGACAGGCACTGGGGTTCACAGTGTGTCCACAGACACGGGGCTCCCTTCTCTTAAGGATACAGCACTCTAGGACGTAGTGTCAAAGGGAGACCAGTGAAGTAATGAAATAGATCACACCAGTGCCCAGCCTCTGTGCTCCCCAACAGCCATCTGCTCAGCCCTGGGAACTTGAGGACACTCCCCGAAGAGGCGATGCAGCCACCTCAGAGGGTGACCTGTGGCAAGTAACCACGCCCCTATGAAAGAAATAGCCCCCAGGACACTTCTGGTCTGGAAGCAGATTGTTGCCTAATTGCTTTCTCGGGGCTCTCCCAAGGGCCAGGGTCACCTCACGTGACTTGTCAGGCTCCACAATGCAGTGCCCAGGTCTGGGCCCAGGGCAGGCTTGTCAGGGGCACCGACAGAGGGTCCACCAGCGGATTGATGATGGCTCCACCTCAAAAGGCCCTGTAGGATTTTAAATGCAAGTGCATGTTCCAAATTAGAGAGAGAGACAGAGAGAGGAGATGCTGTTAATCACACCCTGAATATTTTAAGGGCCTGAGTTTACAGCCTTGGTAAAGCACCAGACGGTAAGGATGTTCTCTTCTGTCAGCCTGCCTGATTCAGGTCTAGAGATCTAACACACCTAGAACCGAGAACAGTCCTCCCAACCCAGAAGAACCTGAACAGCTGCTTGGTGCCCACCCTGGGTCTCTTCTCTGACGAAGCTCTCTCTTAGACGTGCTTCCGGGAGCAGCCCAGAAGTGGCCTGCAGTTACAATGGGTACACACTTGCAAAAAGCTTTGGGTAAAGGAACGCCTGCTGCTGCAGAAACTGAACTGGCAGGAAAGAGTACAATGCCATAAATGGCAGCAAAACAGACAATAAAAGTGGAGCCTACTGGGTGTGGTGGAACATGCCATGATCCAGCACTCTGCGAGGCTGAGACAGGAGGATCACAAGTTCAAGCCCACCCTGGGCATATCGACTCAGTGAGACCTTGTCTTCAAATAAAAAAAATTTAAAAAGGACTCAGCATGCAGCTTAGTGTGAAGGTCCAGGGTTCAACATCAGTATCACCAAAAAAAAAGCACAGCCATAGCTCACCCCACAGCTGTCACTGAATTCCAGTTTGCCATGGACAGCGTGGGTAAAATGTTCCTCCACCCAGAGACTGAAGGGCTAAGCCCCAGGGGGAGGTGAGCCCCTAAAAGGGAGATGCCCCAGAAATGCCGTGGAAGGTTTACACACTGAACACCTCTTTGCAGTCCCTCGGTCCCCAGATGTCATACCACGGCCTCTGCTACACATCCATGTGGATATACAAAAGGAGGCCCAGGGCCACACTAAGAGAGAGTGATTTCCTTAGATGTTCTCCTGCAGAATGGGCCCGACAGGAAGCTACCGCACAGGGACACTTTCCTCATCAAAGTCCAGCTCACCAGACCCAGGGCAGCCATAGCACCCAGCAAGCAGGCATCTTCCTCCCAACAACACAACCTGTGCTGCAGGGACACACTTCTAGGCAGTTTGAGTTTTTGTTTTAGAGATTTCTGTTTCTGAAATAAAAACAGACTTACTGGGTGTGTGTTCATTTTGTAAAAATGAGATAGATATAGACCTGCCTGTATAAAAAGCCAAGTGCCTATCCTTATGTATGCCTAAAATGTACCAATAAATGTTTTGCTATATTTTTTAAATGAAGTACAGTGAAAATAAAATAAAATTCAAGTGCCAGCAAGAAGATGTAAAATTGCTGGCACACACCTGTGTTCCCAGCACCCGGAAGGCTGAGACAGGAGGAGTGCCAGCTTGGGCTACAAAGTACACTCAAGACTAGTCTGAACTACATGGTAAGAGCCTGTCTCAAAAAAAAAAAGATAAAAAGTAAAAGCCACTCTGCCCCTCCTCCCAAGGGCAGGAGCTCTCCCAGGAAACTGTCGAGCAGGTAGACAGACACATAGCTCTGCTTTCTCTGGAACAGACTATGGGTTGATTTTTGAGAGGACATTTATGTCACCTTCAGACTACTCAAATATGTAAGTAAAAATTCAATAAAAACATTTTTTAAATACTGTAAGTCTCAGAATTTTTAAGGGCACAATAACCCCAGAGTTCTCAAAAACAGATACTAAAGTCATACAGATCCCTGCTCCTCGAGTACCAATGTGAGAGCAGAGCAGGCACTCTTTGCTTAATGTGTGGCTGACAGTGTTTCCACCAGCAGCCACACACAGACGATGCGTCCTTCACACTCCCAGGAGCACTGCTGAGAGGAAGGGGGTCACCCTTACCTCCTTATTATTTTCTACCTAAAGTCTTGGGGTCCATCCAGCCCTGGCCAGGAAAGAGGGAGGGGGTCCAAAGGGACAGAAGCAACTGTTACTCTGTGGCTTCATTCCTCACAGTCCGTTGATGTCCTGTTTACACATCAGTCTGTTCCAAGTTTGGTGCAGAGTCAATCTCCCTGGGCCCAACCAGCTGGGGGCCCTACAAAACTGAATTTCTGGTCTCAGAAGCTGGGAGGAAGAGTCCAATGTGTCTAACACTCTGATGCATCCTTTCAATTTACGAAGTCCTCAGACGACGGGGCCTCTTGTGGGTCCACGCTTTCACATCAATGGCTCTTTCTACCTACAATATCCTTTGCTCAATCTTACCTGCCTGTGGAACTATTCTTCCAAGGTCACCTCCTCCAGGAAGCCTTTCAAATTTCCCCAGAATTTAGGTCTTACTGCTCCCAACAACTCTTTAACCACAGCTACAGTAGAGGATTTAAGTAGACACTGTAGCTTATCTTTTAAAATATTTGACCTCTCCTGGATATTAAGCTCCTAAAAAGAAAGGACTCACTCTGTATCGACAAGTCCTTGCATAGTGTCGAAGCATGAAACAAAGAGATCAATGTTGAGTAACTGATCACACAGAATACAGCATTAAGTTATTAGAGAAAAAAGGAAGCCGAGAAACAAAATTCAAGAGCTGAGTTATCTACATAGTTAACCTCCCAAAATGACCCTAATATAATTGAGAGGCAACATGGCTATTTTTAAAATTGAAACAACAGCAACTAATCCTTGATAGAAGTGTTAGATAATTTATATACTTAACAGAATCTGCTCAACAGTTCTAAGAGGTTCCTCACTTTTAAATGCATTTAAATGGAAGAAGCCCAGAGTGGTAGCACACACCTGTGATCCCAGCACTCCTCAGGCAGAGACAGGAGGACTGCAAATCAAGCCCAGGTTAGGCAGTTTAGCAAGATCTTATCTCAAAATTTTAAGAGTGTGGATGTAGCTCATAGAGAAGGCCCTCTGTTCAATCCCCAGTATCAGGAGTGGGGGCGGGGGGGGGGATGAGGAAACTGAGGCACAAGATAGATAAACAGCTAAAGCGAGTAGCAGAAACAAATGTAAACTTCAGCAGCCTGACTGCTGGCCAGATTGTTCCAATTCAGGTTATGAATGTGACTCGGGAGACATTATTCCCCTCGGGACTCATTTTCCTGTAAAATGGGTACAGTAGGATCTTTCTCTACGTACACCAAAGACTAAGATAAATATGCCATTGTATATAAAGATTACTGAAATCATCTTCCTGCCCAGTGGGCACTCCATAAGCGCTGGTTCATTTTTCCTTCCCTTCCTAAAGCTAGTAAAGCAGACCCCAAGCCCAAGGACCTGCCGGCTGGAGGCTTTCCCAAACTGATCGGCAGTTAGGTCACTGGGCTTAGAAACTCTATCCTTACCGCTTATCTCAAAGCACATTGCCTGCATAGGGGCGGGAGATCTTTTAAAATGTAAAAAGTTCCCAATTACGGTGGAGTTATTCTCCAAACTAGAGAAAGCGTTCCTCCGGGCCAGGGCGAAGGGCCCAGCCCACCCCTCCTGGGCGTTGACCTCCCCTCTCCCCTCGGCCTTCTCCCGGTCCTCTTGCAGCCCGTGGGGCCTCTTTCACTTCCTCCACCCGGCCAGGTCTGCGTTGCTGCACACGCGGTTAACTCTCAACGCCCCTGCGGGCCAGGGCCTCCTGGGCACTTCCTCAGGGAAGGCTTCCTGGTGCCCCTGACTCAAATCAATCCTTTCCTTCCTCCCACTCACCACAGTTTGAAATGATTAACTCACCACTTCCTTCAAAGTTTTATTCCCAAAGAAAAAAAAAATTTTTAAGTTTTATTCCAAAGACACCATCTGGGGTTAGAGGTGGAAGCTCAGTGGGAGAGCACTTGCCTAGCACATACCAGGCACTCAGTAACTCCACCATTGCCAAAAGTAAAAAGAAAACGAAAGACTTTTTAGGGATCTTTCCCAGACTAATATAAATTCAATCTCCACTCCTGATAGCTCAAACTGTGTATATTCCTATTCTTTTTTACCATTATACACTTAACATAGATTTTAATTGCATGTTTAGTGTTTTCACACACAATAGATGAAAACACAATTTTGTGTGCTGTACTAAAGATTGGACTCAGGGCAAGAATACTAGACAGGTGTTCTATTACTGAGCTCAATTCCTAGCACCCAACCACTTTCAGTTTTTACATTTTATTTTTTAGGCAAGATCTTGCTGAATTGCCCAGACTGGTCTCCAACTAGAGATCCTCCTGCCTCAGCCTCTTGTATGCTGTATGCATGTACCACCACGCTCATGTAAGCCCAGTTATTTTTACTTGTTTACTGATTCTAAAACAAGTGCTTGGAATTTATTTGTTGACAAACATATGTTGCTGAATGAATTTTATTATTATTGGATTTTCTCACAAGGCTAAGAGCATCAACATTAAAATGTGGTATCTTTCTAGTTTGTCACTGTTCCCCTAACACTTAGCTTAGTCATGGGCATATAGTAACGGCTCAGTAAAAATGTAGGCATAGTGGCATCAGCTGTAGTCCTAGGTACTCAGGAGACTGAGGTAGGAGGACCACTTGAAACCAGAAATTAGAGGCCTGCCTGGGCAACATATCTGGACCCAGTATCTAAAACAAAAGCTACAACCAAAGGAAAAACTGAAAAACTATCAAAATGGTGCACTAGGACCACATTTCCTCCTCTCTCTCATGCTGCCTAATATACCTGTGAGGTTTAGGAAAGAGATCTCCGAAATCCCGCTGAGCTCCCACAAAGGCATCCACCTGTCCACATCCTCTGTGCCCACCAGTGTACACAGGTGAGCCCAGCACCTCACAGGCCCTCTCAGCCTTGGGCTGCACTGGACAAACCTCAGGCCAAATACCTACCCCCGCCCCCGTCCCGTGTCCATGCTGCCAGTACCTATCCAGGCCAGCCTCTGACACCAAACATGCTTCCTTGGGTGGGCTTGTGGATTTACAGGACTTCTTAATGCCACCTCTAGCCCACTCCCAGAAATTTACAAAAAAGAAAGAAATAGTTAAAAATTTCCAGCAACTCTACCAACCCTGTGGTTCTCCAGAGCAGGCAAACCTAAGGTCAGGGGGACCCCTCCCCCTCATAAATGCCTATCCAGGCCAGGATGCCATCTGTCCCGAAGACGCTGCCCTGCCCTCCCCCGGGTCAGTCGCCTCCCCCTCCCCGGGCCAGCAGGAGGAGTCCCCGCGGGGACAGAGCCCACCCCACGCGCGGGCCTGGCGGCGCTGGCCCCAGAACCCCAACTCGGGCGCGGGATACCTGCCTTCCCGGGACTCGTCCCCGGGACCAGAGCTGGGCCAGGGCCAGAGGGCGGGGGCGCCGCCGAGGGGCGAACCCAAGTGTCTGTCTGGGACGGCGCCGGCTCGCGGGGACGCGGGGTGACAGGGCGTCCGGCGGGGCGCAGTGGCACCGTTATCCGGGCCGGGCGGGGGTGGGGGGCGCGGAAGGCGGCAGGAGGGGCCGGGCCAGGGTCGGGGGCGGGCTGGGACCAGGGTGGACCCGGGTGGGGTCTGGGTCGGCGGGGCCGGGCCCGCCAGGCGGCGGCCGGGAAGTGGCGGCGCCTCGCAGGGTCGTAGACTGCGGGGCCGGCGGCGGCGCGCGCGCTCCGTCCCAGCTCCGCTCTGCCCGGTCCTCTTGGTGCCGAGGGCCGCGGGCCCCTCCGAGGCGGGCGGCCGCGGGGCGCTTACCTGGTGGCGGCGGAGGCGGGCGGCGGACTCGACCGCGCGCGTCCCCAGCGCCGGCGGCGGGAGCCCCAACATGGCGACGGCGGCGGCGGGCGGGGCGGGCCGGGGGCGGGGACGGAGCCGGCCGGGCCGGGGCGGGGGCGGCGGGGACGGCCGCGGGAGGGTACGGGGCCGCGGGCGGGTCAGCGAGAGGGAGAGACAGCGGCGCTGGGTCCGTGGGCCGCGGTCTGGGCCCGGCTCCTGATGAGGGGACGCGGCCGCGCGGCGACGGCGGGCGGGACAGGGCTGGGCTCCCAACCTGCGGGACCCTGCCGCGGCCCGGCCCGGCCACCCGGGCCTCGTTCCCCCGCTGCGCCCCAGCCGCCCACTAGAGGGCCGGGGTGTCGTCCCCGCGGACGACAGGCGCCTCGCAGGCCGGGGAGGTCCCCTCCGTAGAGGTGCTACACGCAACGGGGCCTAAAGTGAAAGCGAGCGGCGGGCTTGGGTGGCGCCCAGGTCACCGCCGGAGAAGGGAAGCGCGCGCAGCCTGCAGGCGGTGGCACCGGGCCGTGTGGCCTCCGGGTCACCGCGCGGACAGGGGACTCGGGAAGGCCTGAGGTGACTCCAGGGTCTACCGCACGCAGGCAGCGGAAGGTCGGGGCGTGGGAAGGCCAAGAGCGGGCCCTGGTGACCACGGACAGGGCCCGGGACAGAGGCGACAACCGTAGCACCCGGCGGGTCCTGGTGCGCGCCAGGCCTCGGGCTCAGCTGAGCCTGGGTGAGGAAGACGCAGGTCCTGGAGCCAGAAAGGCCGTAAATGATGATTCTTTCCAGAAGTTTGGCAGGAAGAAGGAGAAAAAAGTAGATCTGGAGACCAAAGGGTAGGAAGAGGCAAAAAGGATACTTGGGGTTTGGTTTTGTTTTTAACTTGTTGCAATTTGAGGGAGAGACCTATAGACTAGTGAATGGTGCAAAGTCCCAAGAAAGGAAATGGGAAGGGGAAAAAAAAATGAGAAAAGAGACCTCTCCCTGCCAGAGTTAGAGGGTGCATAGAGATGAAAAGATTTTGAAGGAAGCAAGCATGTTCCACCGACCAGCTGCCTGGATCATAAACCAGGTAGGTTCACCTTCCTTTAAAATTGAAGTATAATTGGTTCGAACCCTTATACCACCGCAGCGTGCTTGTCAGTACTTTCACAGATTCGTAGGGGAACTTAACAGTTCTCCCTTCTCTAACCCCAATATTTTGTTTTAAAATACTTTTTCAAAAAATCTGTCACCCCACCCTGAATATAATCCCATTTATACTCCCTCGATATAATGTGCAGTATATAAACGTAAAAAAAAAAAAAAGTCCAATGTTATGTGATTGTTAAATCACTTTATTTGTGGCCATTGGAAATAATGTTGAAGAAAAAGATTTAATGACATGGGAAATATTTGTAGTTAAAAAGCACATTATAAAGTTATATAATAGCAAATTATATATACATTGTATCACATGTGCATCTTAAAATAGAACTTTTATTTTCTTGTGTGACTTCTGTTATATTTGTTTTTTGAGGGTAAGGGAGCATTTTTAGGGATTGAATCCAGGACCTTCACACTGAGCTATATCCCCAGTCTTGCTAAATAGCCCAGGCTTGAACATGTGATCCTCCTGCCTTAGCTTCTTCTGGTGCTATGATCACAGATCATGACACCACACCTAGCTTTTCTTATTTTTTAGAGTTTTTATTGCATAGCCCAGGCTGGCCTCAAATTCATGATCCTTCAGCCCCAGCTTCCCAGATGTTAGGATTACAGGATTTATTTTCTTTAATAGTATATTTATTTATCTCTTGGAACCAGGCAAATTATTTTTTAACATGATGCTCTGTGAGCGTGTGTGTGTGTGTGTGTGTGTGTGTGTGTGTGTGTGTGTATTTGAGATGGGATTTTGCTGTGTGTAGCACAGGCTGACTTCAGACTGATCTTCCTGCCTCATCCTCCTTAGTGCTAGAATTACAGGCATGTGGTTTCCTATTTAAAGCACCTTTTTTTTTAAAGACAGTGTCTCTGTTTGTAGTTCAGGCTGGCCCTGAGCTCAGCCTCAAACTCACATTACAGCAATCCTCCTGCCTCTACCTCCCCAGTGCTGGGATTACAGGTGTGAGCCACCACGCCCGGCACTGTGGTATGTGGTACTGATTGCTGCTGGTTGTGAGTCTCCACATTCAGTATGGTATGTGTTACCGGGGGATCGAACCCCAGTCCTTGCGCTTGCAAGACAAGCGTCTGAACCACTGAGCCTAGACCTTGAAAGCACTTTTAAGAAAGGTATTTTTGCAAAATGTGGTGGCATACATCTGTAATCCCAGTACTCTGGGAGGCTGAGACACAAGGATTGCAAACTGAAGCTTGACCTCCCCAATTTAGTGATTTAGTGTGATCCTGTCTCAAAAACTAAAAACAGATGAGGATATAGTTCAGTACAGAAGTCTTGGGTTCAATCCCCAGTACCACTTTTTCAAAAAAGGGCATTTCTAAAGTTCAGAAAGGAAAACTAGAAGTAGATCTTTGAAATGTGGATGGAACTTTGGCAAGAGGAGATGTTCTAGGTGAGCCGACTGTTACAGGCTGCTCAGGAGCCTGTAACTCTTCAGGAAGGAACAGTTCAGAGACTCAGAATGGGAACTGGATGTGGTCTCTTTGGCTAAAGCACAGGACTGGTGTGAGGAGAGCCAACCAGTCTCTAAAGATAAATTAGGGCTGAACCAAAATGGCCCTGAAAGTCCTCCAAGCCCTTTGGACTTTGCAGGTCAGAGAGAATCACTGGAACCTGCACTGTGCAGGTGATCGATTGTGAAGTAGATTGTCCTGTACTCTTACTTAATGAGGTTGGAGGTCTTGGCCTTTTAATATTTGGACATTTGATTGACTCAGAACAGTGAGACAGGAAGTACAGTCCTTGCATTCTACCTGTTCACAAAGTGAGAATTTGAGCTTTCTTTCCTGGTTATTAACTGCAATTTTGGTTTAGTTTGGGTTGTTTTTTGCATTTTTGGTTTTGTTTTTCTAGTACCAGGAATTGAACGCAGGACTTTCCAGTGGGCTGCAGTCCCAGCCCTTTTTTTATTTTGAAACAGGGTCTCACTAAATTGCCCAGGGTAGGGGCAATTTTAAACCTCCTGTCTCAGCCTCCTGGGAGATTACAGGCATGCACCACAATCCCCAGTTTAATTTTTTTGGCTTTTTGAGACAAAGTCTCCATATGTGGACCATACTAGTGATGTGCTCACAGGGTAGACCAGGCTGGCCTTGAGTTCACGGTCTTCTTGCCTTGGCTCTAAAGAGTGCTAGAGTTACGGTGTGAGTCACCATAACAGACTTCAGTCACTACAATAATTATTCACTAGACAACAGCAGAGTTTTTGAGAGAGAGCAAATTCGCAGAGAGTGAAAACAAAATGAGGAAAATAATATCCACCTTAAATCAGGGATTTAGAAACTTTTTTATTGTGATTCAAAAGTAGAAGTAAATAAACATGGTGTTACTTATAATTCCAGCACTCTGGAAAGCTAAGCCAAGAGAATCAGAAGTTTGATCCCAGCCTGAGTAATTTAGCAAGACCTTGTCTCAAAAAATTTTTTAAAAGGCCAAAGGTATAGCTTAATGTAAAGGCCCTAAATTCAAATCACAGTACTAAAAAGTAGAAGTAAAAAATGTCTAGATCTCATCCCAAAAATACATTCCTATGTACACATTTCTAAAACAAAAGTTTCATGAAGTGAAACAAAGGCTAGTATGTTTAACTTTGTTTTCTCTTTAATGTGGATCAGGACTTATCATATTGGCTCCATTACCCATTATAATACTGGGTAACGACATCCCTTTAAGGACACTGAAAAAGCAGGACTATTCCCTGCTATCTTTATACTTCTCATTTTGAATAGTCCTAGCTGGTGACCTTAAGATAGCCATGTTTACATGTCCCAGGATGCAACAGGACAGATGAAACTCCCAGGATGTTGTGGGGGAGGTGAGGACTGTGTTCCTGCCCACTCAGTAATATTTCGTAATATCAGTATTTCTTTGCGGCTACAAATTTCTTTGTCCAGCATAGGATACGCAATACATATTGAACTTAAGGCATACTTCCTACTAAACTAAACACATGTTTTTCATTTCAAAGAACAAAATCATGAACTAAAATAAGAAAAACAGTGTATCTTGATGTGTAGTTATTGTGACAATACATAGAAGATGTCTTGGCTTTTTTTTTTTTTTTTTCAGCACCAAGGATCAAACTTAGGACTTTGTGCTTTCCAGGCAGGTATGACACCACCAAGCTACATCCCCAGCCCACATAGAAGATATCTTAATCAGCTTTTTTATTTTGCTTTGTTATTGTTACTGTTGTTATTGTTGTTTTGGTTTGGTTTGGTTTTTTTGAGACAGGGTCTCACTATATAGTTCAAATTGGGCTTGAATTCACTATGCAGCCCAGGCTGGCCTCAACCTCATGGTGATCCTCTGTGTCAGCCTTGTGAGTGCTGTGATTACATGCATGCACCATTATGTCTGGCTTGTTTTTATGTTTTGAGAAAAGATCTCACTATGTAGTTCAGACTTGCTTTGAACTCAAAGCAATCCTCCTGCCTTAGTCTTCCCAACACTGCAATTACAGATGTGTGCCACCATCCCTGACTCAAAATTATATTATTATAGAAGCAGCAAATATGGTTTCTTCCTTATAAATTTGGAACCAATGAAAATATCAGTTTTATTACCAATAAAGCTGAACTGAAGAATATGGACTAGATAGTACCCAATAGACTTTTATCTTTTTTTTTTTTTTTTTTTTTTTTTTTTTTTTTTTTTTGAGACAGGGTCTCGCTTTTGTGGTTCAGGCTGACCCTGAGCTCAGCCTCAAACTCATATCACAGCAATCCTCCTGCCTCTGCCTCCTGAATGCTGGGATTACAGGTGTGAGCCACCACGTCCAGCACTGTGGTATGTGGTACTGATTGCTGCTGGGCATGAGTCTCCACACC